>SGPL01000100.1:0-29570 GCA_004802705.1 Bondarzewia mesenterica
CGTCACCATGCCATCCAAATCCATGTATAACAATCTTGTATCATTCCGTTGTATCTCTTAGGGCATATAGTTGCTAGTGCTGGGGTCGTCGGCGTACAATTTCATACAGGTAGCACGTTTCGTTCGGGATTCGCTCCACCTGTGCGTTTGCGTTGAATCACTGTCGAACCGGATGCACAAGTCTGTTGATCAGTCTTCCACTTTTCGTTCAATCGCTAGTCTGGTCATCCCCCTTGCACCTGGTCCGTCTGGAATGGGGTAGCCGTATGCATATCAGAATTTCAGATTTTGAAGACAAATACAGCAGCCGGCCTTACCTCGCGTCGTGTCAACCCTTTCAACCGTTATCGGATGTATATGGAATCAAAGAGTGCCGAGGCAAGGCACCAGGCATTGCGCGATCATAAGGAGGTTTGGATCTCGATGGGCTCCAGCAGAACGAGCGTGAACCAGGCCCCATCATGTAGACTCAGACATGCCATGCCCAGTATCAACTGACATTCGTGAGCTCCGTGGGCCCAGAGGACAATTAGGAAGTGTACGGTGAGGTCATCGACGCCCCAATGCTGAGACAGATCCTGACAATGCCTGGGCGAGGGGCGCTGCGCAGTGCGCCTGCCCTGCAAATGATGCAATGAATAGGAGGAGAATCAGAATTGGTATTGTGTGCGTGTGCCACTTGCTACGCTACATGGCTTTACTTTCGGAGCTCTCTTTGCTGAGAAGCGATAGATAGCTGGTCTTTTGAACGTGATTGGACAATGTTGCCGCCGATCGGAGCGAGGACTCCACGGTGATAGACGAAGCTAAACCACAATGCATGCCATAGTGGTTTTCATACAAGTCAAGCCATGGTCAGTTGCTAGTTTTGATCGATTCGTGGGATGTCATAGATTGACTTGTTGGTGTCGATGCGGTTGTAATCGCAATTGGGGGAGAAATCCAGGGAGAGCGGCGGAGAGTAGAATTGATGAAAAGCGGATATTTCCAAGTCATTGGCTGAACACAGATCAAATCGTGTAGATCAAGGCGATGAAGGTATACGTCGAAAAAAACATGCCGTAGGAAAATAGGAGTAGGAAGGCACAATGTAGAAGCGAACATATGCGAGTTCCGAAACTCACCGCGGTGCCCTGTCATTCTGTATGCAGCCTTGCAGCCCCCGTGAAAGTTCCAACGCTATGGACTATGATTTTGTCACTCATAACTGCGACCTGCGCTCATCGCAAGTAACGGATAGCCGGATATGATGGCTTGGAATTGATACGACTGGGGACGAGAATGTAGGACCTTTGCTCGCTAGGACCCGCTCTATGAACTCACGTAGCATACCAAGGGGCGGCGGCAAGGAGATGAGGGAAGAAATCAAGTTCAATGGATTCCGAGATTTGACAAGGGTCTGCAGGTATCGGATAAACTCTGTGAAACGTTAAGAAGAACATAGAAATACAGTTCATCTGATCATACAGTCACAACAAGCATCGTACACCATTTCAATCATCAGCCAGGGACCCCATGCCAATGATACAAGACAGCTCCCTGAAATCGGGACGAAAACAACAGTCAGACAACATTGGAGGTGCTGATCACAGTCCTGAAGGGCTCACCGAGCTGTTATCCTTCATTACGATCTTTCTGTTGACGAGCGCGATGAGACATTTGTTAACGCGTGCTTGATTCAAGTCTGGGGGCTTGATGAGTTCGTGCACTTGATAGGACGACGACGAGACGGGATACGAAGGGTTAGTCCAGTCAAGAGAGAATGGGAGGGATAAAGGGTACTTACGTTTGACGCCACGACCTTCGGTCTCTATGAGAGCCTCGATGACCATGTCGATATGCCGGCGTAGAGCCTTGATGTACAAAATGTCAAAGATGTCAACTCACTGAGCGGATAACTCGAGAACATGACGTACTGGGTCACTCCCTCGAAACTCTAGTGGCAAAAACGACACCGTCTTCTCAATCGCAAGCTACCACCAACCGACGAGATACACCATCAGCGTCCTGATTCTACACGGAGGAGCAAGGAACTCGGGAGTGAAAGATCAAACCTACATTCCGCTCCTTCCTCTCTTTGGCACTGAGCTTCGGCTTTCCCTTCTTCTTCACCACTTTCTTTACCGGCGGCGCGGCAGACGACGCGACCGTTTGGTCCGCAAACGTCGTTTCATTCGCGGTCTCCGCCACCGTCGACGTCTTCTCGAGCTCCGCCTGCGCTTGTTGCGCCTGAATTGCAGCAAGCGCCGCTCGCCCATCCTCCTCTGTCCCATTCCCAACAAATACTCGTCAGATAAACCAGATAGTCATGATGCCAAAAGAAATCAGCGTACCTGCTCTTCGTTTTGCCAGCATATACGAAGCGTCCGTCGGTGCCTAGGCACAAAGTCCGTTTCCGTCACCCTAAAGACACAAGGACAGGTTCAACGCACCTGCGGCCAATCCACCGTTAACGCGTTCATGTTCATGACGTACAGCCAACTCGCGAAGCTTTCGTTGAACGTCTGCAACGAGTCCCCGAGCGCGCGCAGGCCCGCAACATTGGCGTAGAGCGCGTCGGTCTCGTCAGCCAATTCTGAGAGCGCAGGTTCGAGGAATCCGAGCCCGTGCGGCGCATCGGAATTGTTGCCGGAGCGAGAGAGGGCAAAAAGGGAGCCCTGGGAGACGCGTCGGAGAGGCGTGCGATGGGGTGTTGGCCCCGGTGCCATCGTTGTTGTTGACGGAAATGGTTCAATGTCGACTTCTGTCGACTTCCGAGGCAAGGGAAGTCACATGACCAACGCGACGGACGAGTTTCAATAAAAGTCGATCAGAAAGTTTGCCTTGTTGTTCTTTCACAGAAAATTCGGAATCGATAAAAGGAAACGTTACTATGTAGCATAGAATACACGGGTACTAAATCGACCAGAAAGCGGCACAGATGACGAAAGCCAGTCCGTCAAGCCTCCTGCTCCTCCAACTTCCTCCTCTCCTCTTCAATCGCGCCCGGCCCATCAGTCCTCTCATCGAACTTATACATCGGCAAATCCAACAACACTGTCCTCTTCACAAACTCGGGCAAGCGCCTATACACTGCGGATGGCAACGGGACCAAAATCGACGTGGACGCGAGGTAAGCCTTGTACTCCGCCCACGCGCCCGCGTCTTCCTCCTTCGCACGAGGCCCGAGGCTCATTAAATAAAACCGGCGCGCGGAAGGCTTTTCGGCGGTCGGAATGCCTGACGCGAACAGCAGGAGGCTGAGGAGGTAGAGCGTCGGATCAGAATACATTCTCATTCTCTAGTAAGGGAAAACAGAGGACGCACACCGTGGTGAAGAGCGGAGATACGACGGCGCCGTACTGCGCGGACCGTGCGGAACTGGGGAGTGAGCCGTTCGTGCTGGGGGATATGCTCAAGATCCATATTCCCCACCAACACAAAATCCTGAGAAGCGGTTGAGCCTGGGGAGTGGGAAAAGATGGCATGCATCATGGCTTACTCTCCGAAGTACGGTGGATGACGAGACCAACCCCAAATTCCATACTACATGTACAGACATGTGATCAGCTGTATGGACAGAGTGAAACGAATTCGGATACCCACCGTATTGGGCTGGTTCTTCGGAGGCTTCGTCGATTTATGGTAGAACTGAAATTATCATCTTCGAAATCAGCCATCCATCATACGATTTGAGTGAAAGACGCGGAACAAACCTTCTGTGCGTCCGCGACAGTCTCAATGACCCAACCGAGACTCCAAATCACAATGCCCGCTATATCCTTGGACGTCCCAAATGCGGGATTCGAGCCGCCCCTCGCAGGGTCTGAGACGGCGGGCGAGTTGAGAATGACGACGGGGAGCGACACCGTCCACACCTGACGGTCCACAAAAATTCGCAGTTGGCACACTAAGTACGAAAAAGCAAACAGATCGGCGCACCCAAATGATCTGGCCTGAGATATGTTGTGGACCGGGGTGAGCACGGAAAGGAAATATCCCAAGAGCGACAGTCAATCACATACCAATCCAAAAAGCTGTATGTATGCGTCATGCAATGATTCATTAAAGCCCGCATTCTCGAAGCGCACTACTCACCCATAAATGTGAAAAAATGCGATCGGATATCATTGAACCTCGCATCGCTCCCCATCTTCAACACGCGGAACAGCAAAAATCCTTGATCCCCCCACGCCTCCAAATCAGCACGAAAGTGACTTCAAAAGCCCAGAAGCACGACAACGCACCTGCGAGCCGTGTCGCCCACACCATGACCAAAACACTCACGACGATGTTCCGCGCATAGAACGTGTTCCCGATCAACAGAGTCAGGAGCGCTATCCCCACATTCGCGATGCCATGTCAACCTCGCCGCGACACCACATGGGACGCAACGGCGAGACGCACCGAGCAAGAAGAAATTCGACCCTGGGTCCACCAACTTATGAGCCACGCCGCCCCTTCTCACATCTGACACAAAAAGAACAGACTTACCGCCCGTAAAATCCGTGATCTTATCAAACTGCGCGTCCTCATCCCTTGAGCCGACATCACAATGGCAGCGAGGGAGTGACGAGCTGCACGCACCTGGAATATCCAAGCAACGGCGAACCCCAACATCTGGTACCCCGTCGTCACCAGGATAGTGATGCCGAGGTAATACGGGTCCAGGGCGTGTACAGGTGCCATCGCACAACACTACAGGGGCAAAAGTACGAAGACGGCTCGTGCAGTCGCCAGGACTGTCGCGAAAACTTACAAGGCGATGAAGAGAACCGATGTGCGGCCAAAGTCGACGGTGATCGCGCCATCGTCATCCTGACCGACCGCCCGCCATCGAGCTGCGACATCGTTGACTGGTCATTCGAGCGCTCTTCGTCGTCCTCGTCGTACTACTTGGCTCAAGTCACACCAATCCGACATGTTTTTTTTTCATGTCAAAATAATATATTATGGCAACTTCATTACTTAGCTAGATCATCATGTCTTTTGCTCTCGGAAATTAACGCGACATATATATCGCACATCATGAACCGAAACATGGTGGGCGCGAGTCGTAAGGAAACAACACAGAAGCTCTCGAAAGTATGATGGATGAAGAACGTGTGCAGTCTGTATGTGTGCAGGGAAATCGAAAAATGAACGTAAACCGTAAATTCAAAACGCCGCCTCCAGATTTAAGGAAAGGCCGACCGGCGACGGTATCTGATGTCGTGGGGGAATGAATGGGGTAATAGATAACGGATGAACGACAGGACACCAGTTTCCAGCCCAAGTCAAAACCAGGAATACAGGGGGAATGGCGTTACGATCGGGTCTAGGTCGTCTATGCGGTGGGACGAGATGGGTGGCGAGCAAGGACTTGTCCAGTCTGCTGCGCCTGAATGCTGCTGAAGCGCTGCAACTCTTCGGGCTTGACACGAATCTTCTGGCCAAACCCGACCTTGCGAGCCGCCCGCCTGATGAACGACGTACGGTTGGAGTAAAGTGACTCATTAATCGATGCAGCGCGGGACTGGGTGCGAGTGATTGGGACGCCAGTCACTGAAGCAGCGCGGGTAGCGGCAGCGGCAGCGGTCATGTGACGCTCGCGCAACCATTTGATGACAGTGGCCTTCATCGCAAACTTGATGAGATCAAGAGGGAAGAACCAGACAATATCCTAAAAGAGCGGGGATGTCAGATCAGCAAGGCATTGCACCGGGTCAACAAAGATAGCACTTACCCAAACCCAGACGATACCGATCCATCCACCAGATATGCTATGGATTTTCGTGAAGCCCCAGTCACCGTAGGCGGCGATAATGGACGAAACGAGCTGAGCAATGCCGAAGGCACCCATCAGCGCGACAGAAGGCCGCTCCATGAAGAAGAAGCCGTGCGACCGGGTAACGAAAATCAACGCCTGCGAAATGATGGCTACTTGCAAGTAAATGATCATGTGGAGCTGAGGATCGTTGATGTTGATGTGGCCGGGAGGGTTCGACAAGCTGACGCCGAACCTGTTTTGGAAGAACGCCGACTGCTTGATGACAACGACAAGGACGATACTAAAGCGGAGAGAATGAGCACATGATTGTAGACGACAAAAAGAGGTACTCACGTGGAGACGGTCAGGTAGAGACCATAAGCGATAGCATAAGCAAAAAATTTCGGCCAGATCCCAACTATCGGGTGTCATCGAAGGCAAGACACGGTCGACAGAGAGCGTCATGATTGTACCATCGTTCGTGAGGGCGATGACTAGGATCATGAAGGGTGGGAACTGGAACTTGTAACCGAAAGCGAGAGCGGAGAAGCAAACGACAATACGGATAGTGACAGCACAAGCATAGATGGCATAGTTGCGCATACGCTGGAAAATTTGACGCGACCCGCGAATGGCATGAACAATGGTGGAAAGACCAGGCTCCGTCAGCACGATATCAGCGGCACCACGAGCTGCGTCCGTAGCACCCTCGACGGCGATACCGACATTAGCACGCGACAAGGCGGGGGCATCGTTGGCGCCATCACCAGTCATGGCGCACAAGTGACCAAGACCTTGTAAACGCTTGACAATTTCGTACTTGTGCTCGGGGAAGACGCCGGCGAAACCGTCGGCGTCCATGATCATCTCGTCAAGCGTTGCGTGCTTGCCGTTGGGAGGGGGGCCATCCTTGAGCACCTTGGAGGCGTACATGTGGTCACCGAGACCGAGACGACGACCGGTTTCCTTCGCGATGGCGAGTTGATCACCGGTAACCATCTTGACTTTGACACCGAGGGCCTTGGCATCGTCGATGGTCTGCTTGGTGTCTTCACGGGGAGGATCGAAGATAGCGAGGAGACCAATGAGTTCGAAACCGTTACCTTCGCCTTCAGGATCGTCGCCAGCAAGTTCCTCGTATGCGACGGCCAGGGCACGGAGACCACGGGAGGCGAACTCTTCGACGTCAGCCTCGAGACGGTTCTCTTGTTCTTCCGTCTTGTTGCGCGTGCAGAGTTCGATGATGATACCAGTCATACCTTTGGTGACGCGCTTGAGCTTGCCAGACGCCTCTTCGCGGTAGGTGATCTCCGTACGCTTGTCAACGGGGTTGAAGGGCTTGAAATCGAGGAGTTTAATACCGGCGCGCGCGCGACCGACATCGCCAAGAGCGCCGACGACGGAAGCGTCAATAGCGTCCTGGTTCTCGGTACGGGACGCATAAGCAGCGAGAAGGATGACGTCGTCAGCAGAGAATGGACCATATGTCTTGATTGTGCTGCGATCGATGGTGAGCTTGTTGGTAGTGAGCGTACCGGTCTTGTCAGAGCAGAGAATAGTGACACCGGCCAACTCTTCGATGGCAGTGATGCGCGTGACAATAGCCTTATGCTTGGCAAGCTGCTGAGCACCGACGGCGAGGGTGACGGAGAGGACAGTGGGCATGGCAATAGGGATACCCCCGATCAAAAGCACCAGGATGTTGTCGAGACCCTCACGGTAGTTGAAGCGGAAACCGGCGTAGAGGACAAAAATTTCCGCCACGACGAAGATACCGATAACGACGAGACAGAAGGTACCGATCTGGGCAAGAATCTTCTGCAAGTGGCCAGTCGTGTCGTCGTCCTGACCGACAAGCGACGCAGCGCGACCGAAGAAAGTGTTGGGGCCGGTAGAGATAACGACACCCTCTGCTTCACCCTGCTTACACGTAGAACCACTGAAAGAGTTCATTAGCTTGCATACAATACATACAAAACTTTATGGGACTCACGAGAAGCACTGGTCGGCCTCCTTCTTACCAACAGGAAGAGACTCGCCAGTCAAGGCAGCCTGATCAATAGAGACATTGATGGCCTCGGTGAGACGACAGTCGGCCGGAACAATGTCACCAATTTTGAACGAGATCATATCGCCGGGAACCAAAATCGAAGACTCGATCTCAGACCAGCTACCCAAACGCTTAACTTTGGCCTTGGGAGCGAGCGAGTCCATGAGAGCCTTGACGGCGTTACCGGCGCCGCGCTCCTCGTAGAAACCGATGGCCGAGTTAATGAACAAAAGTAAGACGATACCGACGAAATCTTCCCAGTCAGGAGCGCGGTGTTCACCGTTAGACAATACGATGGCGACGAGGGCAGCAGCTTCCATGACCCAGGACAATGGGTTCCACATGAAGGACAAGAACTGCACGCCAGAAGAAGTTAGAACACGGGACTAGTGATTCATCCGCGAGCCACGTACCTGTAGGAAGGGGTTCTGCTCTTCGCTCTCAAGCCTATTAGGACCAAAGATTTCCAAACGACGCTGAGCCTCTTCATTCGATAAACCGTTTTCGTCACATTGAAGGAGTTTGAAGACGTCTTCGATCACGATGGTCTCGAGGTCGACCTTTTCCTTGTCATAAAGGTCTTCCGCCTTCAATTCGATCTGAAGGGAAAACGCGTGAGATAAGATACGCGAATTTAAAGCATACAAATTGACCACTCACTTGTCCCATGTCAACATTTGCGTCTGAGCGCATATATGCGTGAGTTATGGAAGAACGAGATAAGAAAAGATGAGACGCACGCGTAGCCTTGACTTCATCGTGGCCGAAGTCCTTGTACTCGCGCTTCCTTTTCTCAGGGGGTACGTCCGCACCGTTGGGGGTTACGTTCTCGTCGCCCTGCGCGGGGGGGCCTGCTTCCTTTTCTGCGACGGGTTGAGACATGGTCACTGGGGGGTCCGGAGAAGAGAAGTGAGGAAAGGGAGGAGGTTGGAGGAGACAGGGGAGACCCTGAAAGGGCTGTCAAGTAGGATCGCTGTTGAGCGAGGGAAACGACGAAGAGGAGGGTTGTGGGAGAAGTGGTAAAGGGGAGAGGACAACGTCGGTCGACGAGGAGAGAACCCTTTTTATTCCGCCCAATTGACCCAGCGATCAAAAAAAACCAAACAAGAACAAACAGGGAGCCAGACACACTCGGTCTGGCTCCCCTGTCCAATCCGCGTCCATCAGAGCCTTCTCCTCCGCCACATTCCTTGTCCTCGGCTTTACACCGTCCCGTTCACGACCGTCCCCGACTGTTCTCTTCCTCCCTCCTCCGACCTCTCCATCCACAACTGCGGCTTCCCGGCACTCTCGGCTTCCGGCTGAAACTTGTCTGTGCACTCGCATAGTCGTTCTTCAGGCCAACAAAATACCGTACACGATCACACAATGTCCTTTTAATCGACGCCACCAATCTCCCGTGTGGCGTATGTAAAACATCCAGCTCGTTTTGAACGCCGGCCCTTGGCGCCTTGGCATTCACTGCTTCATCGTCGTCGTCCTCCTCATCTGTGCAAACCACTTTCTTTTTTACGTAATATCCGTAAGTATTCGCCAATCGTCCAACATGCCGGCGGAAAGATCGATACAAATCCATATAGACTCTTCCCGCAAAGTTTCTGACGACGACAGGGCGGCGCTCCTTGATTGGCGAACCACAACTTCACTATCTCCACCCCAGCCTTTCGAAGGCGGTTTGCACCTAGAAAGACTTCCAACGCTTTCGCACCTTCGCACCCAAGCTAGTACTTAGATCCCGCTTGGCACCCAAAACCACTCGGGATATGCATCTTCACCGCTACACGTTTCTGCAAAAATGTCATACGCTCCTACCTCCAAATGCATTTTTTTTTCCTCCTGAACCTTCGTGGAAAGCACGCATGCGTTTCGCCGACATTGCAAAAAGCGCACTTCACACACCGGCCCGATCTGCCGGCTCCAAGCCCCAATTCAAGTGCTGTGCGCGTCCGAACCGATAACGAACAGCCCGACCACCGAGTTCGGCTTGGTCACGGCAGATACGTTCAACGTTCAGTCTTGGGCATGGTCCGAAGCGGCATCCATCGGCGCGGAAACCCATCGGAGCCGTCTCACCGCTGCGCTCTTTTCGCTGTACGTCGCGTCGGGCGGCGAGCAGCCTTGCCGAAGGGGAATTTCGTGATCTCAATGTCGCCACCACCTGTCACCATTCTGGTCGGCCCTTGTTGGGCGTTGCTGACAACGAACGCATCAACCCTAGACGCTCAAGGCACTGCCCGCTGGAGCCCGACGAGTCCAGAAAATGCCATTTCCACGTCGTCATCGTCCTTGGCGTCGCCAAAGTTCCAATTCCTTCCTGCTTCTGCCTACTCATAGTATGACTCATAGTCTCATACATCCAAAAAAAAAGACCCCTCATACCAAGACGTCACGCGTTCGGGGGGGGGGGGGCCTCGGTCGAACCTATGCCCACTCACGCATGATCAGGGAAGCAGTTCGTAGGCGACTAATTACTACGCTTCTCGGTGCATATGAGAAGATGGTTCATTACGCTTGTCGCTCGTAGTCATATATCGCTGCACTTTTGCGATAACGCGGCGGGAGTTGTTGACAGAGGCGCGATGAGGCAACTCGTATCGGCCTTGAGTTCGAACTTCAGGGCGGCGAGCAAGCGGACAAGCGAGCCTTCCTCCTGGGGCATAAACTTCATCCTATCGACACTTCGCGTGGTCCGTGCGCTCCACAGAAGGTCCTACCGGTCCAGCAGAAACCGGCTCGTTATTCCGGCTCAGATCTCACCAGTCCCCAAATGCCGACATTTCGGTATATATGTGTCCATCCTTTACGCCCGCTGTTTCGGGCAATGACGAGAAGTTGTTCGCAATGTAATTATATAACGGGTCGTTGCGGCGGCGACGACGCGGTCGGGATATGAAAGTCTGTATGGATATGGGCTGCTTGCCTCGTCGAGTCGACCCATTTGCCCGTCGACCCCGTCGCACAGCGTGTGTGGAGGCGGCGGATGTAAGGCGGGCGGGCGTAGTGACGGCGTGGGTTCTATATCTTCTCTGACTTCTGACCTTCATCGTGATGGACTGATCGTTGTACGCACTATAATTAATTATGCAGCCGCGTCCGTGTTCCCCGTGCAGAGGGAAGATTCGCATGTCTGGGTGTCCTGGTAACTGAACCACTACTAGACTACGATTTATTGTGCACGCGACCAGTAATTTCGGTGATTGGCAATATAGCTGTTTTCTTCCGCATCCATAGGCAAAATGAGCGTTGTATGGCAGAGGAAAAATGCTCAAAGAATGATGATCATGCGGCACTCGCAATTGATGAACACATGGGACATGTAACGTTGGGCGTTGACTGTGCTGGGCGTATCAAATCATGTCCTCCTAAAGTGGACTTGCCGTCTCTTGCCGTATAGCGACCGTCAACACCGCGGATGCTGTTCAAGACAGGGAAACATGAGAAAAGTGTATATCAACGCACAGAGAACGCTTGGCAAGAATTGTCTCATCAATAATGACGGGTGTGGGGGTATACTTATACATGTGCATACGGTCACTAGGGTAAAGAGATACTACCTCGGTCACTCCCCTGCACAGCGATTGAATTCCACCGGTCAGCGAGACGGCATATATGGTGAATGACAATTGTCGCGACTAGCGCACTCACTACATACTCACCGTTCTTGCACGGCGTCCATACATGATACTTCCATGATTATATATGATCCATCATAAGTGCTGATGACCTGATGATAATCTCGTCGGCCGCCCGCGCGCGTCAAAGGCGGGCGTCAAATCCCAAAATAGCTGGATGTGCCATAGATATGTTTGATTCGGATTCGGATCACAGCAGGTGCATAAGTGCATATGCCACTGAGGGATATTGGCCAGTGGCACGGAGAATAGAATCCACCCGTGTCAGACACTTATTGGAATGTGCGATTCGTTCGTCATTACGAGGTGGCTTACCTGCTTCGAAAGCCATGCGCCGAGTAGAGTGCACAAGGTTAGGCTGAATGACGTAGTGGATCTACAGAAGACAATGGAGACAAAGTGAGCCCATATGCATCAACACGTTTACCACGAAATTTGTAATGCGGCGCCGATCTCTCACAAATTAAATTTGTCAGAAAAAAAGAAGTTTGCCACTGCCACCGACGGACGATCCCGATAGGAGTCAAAGACAATCTGTGGGCGGTAGGCCTGGTCAAATCTGGAGGTGACCTCGGACTGCAGCTCGACGACGACCCAGCGACGAAAGCATGCAGTAAAGGTGGTACAAAATGACCAGTGCTGCGGACAGGCAGCGGGTGGTCAGTCACCTGGCCCGTCGACCGTAACGCAGATGCCATTTACATACAGCGTAACGTGCGGGGCGTGTCTTCTGGACGAATGCGTGGGGTGGAGCTTCAGTGCTTCGTCCCCTATGGATATGACCCGAGCGTGTGAGGCCGTACGTACGAGACGCCCCGGATTGCAACTTACGAAGATGCGAGGAATTTTGGAATTCGGATAGGTATTCGTAATTGAGGCTCGGGCGTAGTGCGAATGCATTGAGGAATGAATGAGGGGAAGGCTGGAGCGGCGTCTGAGGACGTTCGCGATGGTGCGGACACAAACGCCGATCTGACCTACCGATCAGTTCCACTGATCGGACGAGACTTGAGTACTGAGTCCATGCCAGCCAAGGGCGAGTATCCTCGAGCACTGGCTCCGGAGCTCGAAGAGCACGAGGACGAGGATAAAGAATGGATACAGATCTCTTGAGCCATCCCGGAAAGGACCCGTACATAGATGCAATTGCTGTCGTTCAGTGCTTCAATAGTGTGAAGAAACCTGGATACAATTTCCCTGAGTCCCGGTCGGTGTTCTCATTCTAATAGGTGCATTCAAAGTTGGCGCAGTTGGCGGCAATTGGCCGCAGTTACTTACCAACTGCGGCCAACTGCGGGAAATTGAATGCAGCTATTATAAATGACTGCTTGAACGGATAAACATCAATCTCACAGGCCCTATCCAATTCCTAGCTTACAACGCGAAAAAGTGGTATGGGCAGCAAAAGTACCAATATCAAAGTTGCCCAGAAGGTTAGCATTCACAGTGGCGCAAGAGAGGGGACAGTGGACGGCACAATGTTGATTTAGCGATCAAGCAACGTAGCTGTGAATTTGGCTCTAAACACGAGTGTATCTAAGTCAAACGAATGCGGCAAAAATTGGAACCCATAGCCTTGAATACTGTACGTACCGTGTGCCTATATACAGCCCAAGCACCATCAAGTCACATAGCTTCTGGAGCCACCACCTGCCCACAGTGTTTCAGAACTTGAATCGTCTGGGGATTGTGTGGCACCGCCCAACAAACCGCCACGCCCCGTGTACTCTCGTCTCCATCGGTTTCATGAGCTAAGGACTCAAAGCCGTCCTCGTCATCGCTCTCCTCACCATTACTCTGGGCATTCTCATTATTCTCATCGCTGCTGTTAGGAAAGCCCTCCAAATTTCCCCAAAGCCCATCCGTGTCTGCGTTGCTCTGTTGATGAAACCATTACTCAATTCCTTCTCGTTTCTCTAACTCTTCTTGAGAAAGAAATTTCTCGATTTGTCCTTGGCAATGTTTGCGAGCGGCCTTAGAAAGAGAATGAAAACTGATCTCGAAGGGAAAACGGTCGAGGGAACTCTGAAAAACGAGTTTAGAGTATATCTGTCTGAGATGAGATTCAGTGAGACGAGTTGAAAGGATCAATCACCTTGAGAGTAGCAGGCGTCCATTCCCACATCCACTTCTGACTTCTCCAGTCGAAAACATATTCTGGCACCAGGAGTGAAGTCTACAGCAGCTTTGTCAGCAGAATACGGCGAGCAGGTATTATAGTGACTTGCTATCTCTTCAAACATTGACCACGCCTCCTTATAATTTCCCATCTATTTGAAAGACAAGAGATCAGACAACAATGTCGAGGAGAGCAAAAGCGGACGCACGATATTGTATTGCACGTCAGATTTGGTGACGACGCCTTGCATGCGATCGTGCCAGTAACGTTCGGGACGTCGCACCGAGCGGATGTTGACCTTCTGTCCTGGCTGGATTCGTATTTCAGTTATGAGCTAGTTGGATGAAACTTATCGCGTCACTACACACCTCATGCACGATCCTTAGATCGCAAAGCCATTCCGCTGGAGAAATTCGTGAGGTGATAAGAGAGATGAACGGACGACGAAAGACTGCAACACACGGGTTCTGATAGCCTTGACTATCGTGAGGATGAAATTCTCATCCCCAGGGAATGCAGGATTGGGATCAAAACACAGGGGGTCGAATCGCATGTCTTGAGCCCGTATCCAGTTTTGTTGGCGATACTCTTCTTCGAAAGGTTGCCGTTCAGGATAAAATGAATCTTCTTCAGTAGGGGAGATAGGACGATTGTCCATGATGTGATCTCAGCGGGTGAGGTGAGGATTGAGAGCGGATGGGAAGACCAGACGTTTTCTGGGGACTTGTTAGCTGAACTCAGATGTCGCTCACCTCAAGTATTTAACCAGGACGTTTTATTTCAGTATGGTGGCCACGGATATGACACGTACCAAATGGTCGAAGCGCGCTCTTACAGCCGTCCGTCGCCATAAACCAAAGCAGGTAGTGAATACACGATCTCAAAAAAGTCACTATGATACAAAGAGCCAAAAAAACAGGGTAAGCACTCTAAAGGTATTCCCTTTTGTCCTTTGATCGCTCCATGGCTACAATGACCGATCTCAGTGTCACTTACAACAGGTTGGAGGACACAACTCACGATTGTAGTGCAAGAGCTTTTCAATAAGATCAACGTGGGTGAGGACCATGCGGCGACAGCAATAACGTTTTAGCTGAAGCGCATCGAGGGCATCACTGATCAAAGAATGGCCAAAATTTCTCATTGTGGCCCACACGCAAAACAAAGCTTGAAGAGCTCGTACCCTTCGCTCATATCACTTGCAAGCAGGTCCAAGTACGCATTCCACTTGTCGCCGATTACTTTACCGCAAGAAAAGCACCGGACGGGGATGATCTATTAAGTCAAAAGGTAATCGTAAGATAGGCCAGGACAAGGGAAATGAGGACCGACCATGGCTGTTGTGAATGACTGAGCAGACTGAGCCGTATGAAATTGCGACCTGTCACAATACAACGGTGCGTCACGAACAACCGTGACTAACATGTGACCGACGCGTTGTCGACGCGTCTGCAACCCCGACCACTGCCAGTGACCGCGACCATGACAGACTTCGACCTTCAAGAGGAGTTGCAGTCAATTCAGGACCTCGGCAACTACAACATTGAAAATGAACACGATTTACACTCCATGGAGCCCAATGCGATGTCCGCCTTACTGGATGGTATGTTGAACACTCTGGAAATGAGCCTTTTGCCTGACATCTCACACAGAGGCTGTTGGAGCAGTTTCCGAATCTTCAGAAAGTATTGCTGACCCTCGCATCTTTGATATCTACCGAAGTCTTTTGAAGCACGCGGACGTTCTGCCTGGCCCTCTCATGAGTAAACTGCTCGACTCAATTTCCTCCGGCTTTGTGGCACAAACGGAGACTGCCATCCGAGACGTAGATCACGAAGACCAGCAAACGTATGTCGCTCATAAAACACCTCTGGAGATGTACGCGTTTCTTTTAAACTGGTTTGTGGGGGCTGCGGAGAAGGTGAAGGGATCTGCTGGCGACGATGTGCCGGTTGCGCCAGTACGATCACGCCGGGGTAGGGGTGGGAAGGCTGCTCAGAGTAAAAGCGCGTTGAAGCAGAAGGCAGCAGAATGGTCTTGGGAAGATCAGATACCTCCAACTCTTGCATTGATCAGCAAGGTGCTGAGGCTCAAGACAAACAAACTCTGGACAACGTCGGCGCATCGGGAAACGTTCGTTAGGTGAGTCGTACTTCTTTGGAAAAAAGGATTCATTTATGTCGTGTTGTATCGGTGGCCAAATGTCTCGCCACACCACAGACCAACAGATTCAGCTTGTGTTGCGATTGCCCGTGATCCTCTGACGTTTTCTTGCTTTGTCTAGTTGTATAACACGCCCCGCCTACCACGTAACGGAAAGCGAACAATACATGAAATTACAGAATATCAGGATGGGTGTCTACAAGGTCATCTGTCTCGCCGTCAAGCATCATGGCCATGCCCTTGCAGCTCAAATCAGCATCATGCAATCTCTTCAATATTACGAGCATCTCTCCGAGCCCATGGCCGAGTGTCTGACGGTTCTGGCGAAAGAATTCGACCACAATCAGCTCGGAGACGAGATTCTCAGGGAAATTGCGGCGAAAACTTTCAACGCTCAAGATACAAAGGGGCCTCGCGCATTTTCTAAGTTCCTCATTCGTTTTGCAGAGTTGGCGCCGAGGGCCGTGCACAAGCAAGTCAGTCTACTACTCGCTCATTTGGACTCTGAGGTGAGTAGCAAAAAAATCAACGCCGAGTGCGTGCCAGTTAATAGTGATGGACATTATAGTCCTATCCCATGAGGATGGCTATTGTCGAGATCATAGGCACGCTAATTCGCGAGCTTGCTATGTCGTCCGACCTCACTACCGATACAAACCAGACCCAGAAACAGTTGAACGGGCTCTACGATCTATTGCTCGAACGCACCCTCGATCTCTCGTCTTACGTTCGTACGAAGGTTTTCACTGTCCTGGCACGACTTTGCGATCTACCTGTCAAATTCCCGAAGCAGCGGTTGGCTATCGCACGGGCCGCGGTGGATGCCTTGGAAGACAAGGGCGCGGGTGTTCGGAAGAGTGCCGTAGCCCTGCTTGTGCGTCTCGTGGTCACTCATCCCTATGGTTTGATGCATGGTGGCCTTTTGGGCCTCAAGGAATGGGAAGAGAGATACGGCAGTGTGACTAAAGAGCTCGAAAAGGTAGAGGAGACGATGGGCAGAGCCGTAGAACGAGAGGGGGGCCACGAAGAAGGTGTGGAGGAAAGCAATGGGGAGGAGGGCGAAGAAGATGACGAGGAGCAGGATGAAGATGAGGATGAGGATGAAGGAGAGGAGACCACACCCAAAAAGTCCAAAAAGCCGCCTAGGTGATCATTTTCGCAATCTGTTTGTGGTAAAAACCACATTAATCCTACATTCTGGTAGGTCAAAGAAGATTGCGCGGAACTCTGATGACGGCGAGATGGATGTCGATGAAGAAGCTGCCAGGGAAGACGAGGACGAGCCCATGGAAGAGGGAGAGGAAGGCACTCCTCGACCAAGGCGCGAAAAGGCAAAGGCAAGAGCAAGTCGAAATCCTCCAAAGGGCGAAAGTCTGAGCTCGACATCGCCGCTCTGACCAACGAGCAAGCTGCCCTTGCCGCCTTGGAAAGCAATCAGATACTGCATCTCAGGCTGCGAAAGCGGTACTATGCGGAAGGTCTCAATTTCATCCGCCAAATTGAAAGCGCGATGGAGATTGCAGGTCAGTTGCTAGGTTCGACGAACAAGGCGGAAGTCTTGGAGGCCATGGAGTTCTTCCGTGTTGTCTACGAGTATCAGTTTGACAGTGCCGAGGTGATCAATTACTCTTCTGCTTGTCCGTCGGAGTCCGACTAAGCCTCCACTCAAACTCTAGGTCGGGATTAAGAAGATGCTGCATCTTATTTGGGCAAAGGACAATAACTCCACTTCTGAAGACGGTAAGGAGCTAAAGGGAGTGCGATCAAGAGTGCTCGAGTGCTATCGGAGTTTGTACTTCGACCCACTCCCGGATATGGAGCCTAAACAACAAGTTAACCGTATCGCGAAAAATATGATCGAGTAAGTGCCGTCCATTCTTGTGTGAAAATGTGCCAAGGTGTGACATGACTCGACAGATTGACCTATGATGCTACATTGGCAGAGCTGACCAGTTTGGAGGAAATGATGCGATACATGATGGACGATGGGCAAATACACAGCGATGTCATCAGCAAACTGTGGCAAGTGTACAGTAAGTTGAGGGAGCACTACCTCCGACATGGCCTTGACGACTCACTGCGGCTGATTTGTTCAGGTTCAGCTAGGCCACTGCCAAAAGAGCAACGGAGAGGAGCCATCATCATCCTCGGTATGCTGGCATTGGCACGACGCAGCGTTGTGACCGATCGAGTAGATACCCTACTCAAAGTTGGTCTGGGACCTTTAGGGAAGGTGAGAAAGTAGTCAGTTGCTCAAATAAGGCGGTTTAAATGACCAGATCCTTTACATGATTCTAGGCAGATTTGATTTTAGCCAAGTACACTTGCGTGGCTCTGCAACGTCTTAATGGAAGTGCCAAGAAAGTCAAAGGTGCGTTTAATGTCAGCATGACACCGGCACTCGATTGTACTAAGAATCGTGGTAGGTTCGCTCTTGGATGAGAATGTTCGAATCGGTATGGACAACCCAGTCTTCCGAAAATTGCAAGATGCTATGGAACACCCATGTCGATCGCGGGACTGGTTCGGCTTGGCTGAACAGGCCATCAATACCGTTTACGCTCTGGGAGAACACCCAGATGAGCTCTGCAATGATCTGATTAAGAATTTCACCCGGCGCGCATTTGGTCGTCGGCCAAAAGCTGCAGCGCGGCCTGCCGAAGTTCCCGATGCCATGGATGAGGATCCTCCCGCGGACGGCACGCAGGAAAATCCGTCAACCTCCCAAGGACTCGGCGAACAAGATAAGGACACTGGTGACGCGTTTGAGTTGAGCCAGCTGCTGTTCGTTGTAGGCCACGTTGCGATCAAACACATCGTCTACCTGGAGCTAGTGGAAAGGGAGTGGAAACGGCAGAAACATGAACGAGAGTTAGGTGAGCTTTTCTTCGCTGACGATCCAGTATTCCTTGATTAACATGCATCCTAACTACAGCGGAAAAGTTGGCCGCTGGCAATGGGGACGCTGGAAATGCAACAAAGGACGGCGAAGAACTTGACCAAGTTGCCGGAAATGCAGAGGACGAGATTGGAGACCGGATAGCGGCTGTGAGAGAGACCGAACTATTGTACGGTCCCGACTCCCTTCTTGCGATTTACGGACCTCTCCTCGTTCACATTTGCGGTAGCCCGCATAAATTTAAGGTGAGATCATATCTCAATCGTATACGGGCGGCTAACTGACTCGTACATGTCTTGCCCGAGATCAGAATCGGACATTGCGTGCGGCTGCAACGCTATCCTTCAGCAAATTCCTATGCATCAGCTCACAATTTTGCGATCAACACCATAGGTTACTCTTCAAGATCCTGGAGACCTCCAAAGATCCGAACATTCGAAGCAACATTGTCATCGCTCTCGGCGACGTCGCCGTCTCTTTCAGCAACATTGTCGACGAGAACAGCAACGAGCTGTACAAGGGCCTTTCTGACGCGGACCTGGTGGTCAAGAAGAACACGCTCATGGTGCTCACGCACTTGATCTTGAACGGTATGATCAAGGTTAAGGGCCAGCTCGGGGAGATGGCTAAATGTCTCGAGGACGAGGAGCCTCGGATAGCGGACCTGGCGAAGCTCTTCTTCACGGAACTGTCAACCAAGGACAATGCAATTTACAACAATCTTCCAGATGGTATGCTCAACTTGTTTCTCTGGTTACGGTAGATCCCCTGATTGTGTTTCTCCAGTCATCAGCCATCTGTCCGTTGGAGAGCATGCGGTCGACGAGGAAGCTTTCCAGAGCACGATGAAGTACATATTCTCCTTCATCGAGAAGGCAAGCATCTTAGCTCTCTCAAGTGCTGTGTAATTGACTGTTACTTGCAGGAAAAACAAGCAGAAAGCATCGTAGAGAAGCTATGCCAACGATTCCGTCTTTCTGAAGACCCGCGCCAGTGGCGCGACATCGCGTTCTGCCTGTCCTTGCTGCCATTCAAGTCGGACCGCTCAGTCAAAAAGTTGATTGAAGGCCTGCAATTCTACCGAGACAAGCTGCACGAAGAAACGGTGTACAACCGTTTCCAGGAAATCCTTGCCAAGGCACGTCTGTTCGACTTGCCCGACGGTTGCTCGTTTGCCTGACATTGAGCATTCCATCCACAGGCTCGGTCAAACAAATCTGCAAACAAGCCAGATTCCGAGTTGAACGAGTTCGAGACAGTAAGCCCATCCAGCAGCACCAATACCAATTTTAACAGGCCGTTGATTTGGTTTTGCTTCTCAGATCCTTGAAGAACACAAACGCCAAGGGGAAGAGGACCAGGCGTTCGAAAAACGTGTCCAGGGCAAGAAGGCAGCCGCGAAGAAGCGCCAGACTAAACGATGTAAGAAACCACCACTCACCCTGTCGTAAAGGCAATGGTATTGACTAGTAATGTTCTCACTTGCAGCACGAAAGAAAGCCCCGATCCAAGTGGACGAGTCGGAGTAGACCATGATGTGTATGATCCGGTATTGCTAGTGCGGCCAACCTGTATTGCCCATGTATCAAAACTTGTACTACTTAGAGCACCTATGACAACTAATGGGATAGTGCGATGGAGACAGTGCGTCACGGCAGAATGACAGAGAGATGGAAGGAGGGGGAGGGGAGATTCAGAGGGGATAGAAATGTTGTCTAGCGAGAGCAGGAAAAAAGGGGGTAAGGAGTGTGATACGCCTGCGAGCAAATAGCAGCGCTAAAAATAAAGAAGAATAATCGGGAATGAAGGAGTGTATTGGGTCGTGAAGAGTCCACAATCCCTGGATGTATAAGACGAATATCCATATGATAAGGCAAGTAAGATATGCAGATACACAGCACGAATTCGATGCGATGAGAGACCGTCCTGGTGTGAATGAAATGGTATAAATAGACAGAAGGAGAATGATAAATGAAAAGAGGAAGAACAAGGTGAACACGACTACTCCGCCTTAAATTTGGCGGCCCCACCGCCACCACGCATGATGGACTTCATAAAGGAGAAAAATCGATCTGCATACTCCGTTGGAGGAACCGGACTGATTTTATGCTGTCAATAGAAGCATGAGTCAAAGGATGATACAACTGTATCAAAAAAAAAAATGCGACCACGTACGCGATCTGCAGAGAGCCCCTTCCAGACATGTTCGAGTTTCTTGAACGCCGTATACGGCGTCAAAATATCGATGACGCCGAGATAGTATAGCGCCTCCATAGGGTCGTTCTGTTCGTCCGTCGCCCGCAAGCCCCCTTCATCCTGATAGAAGATGAATTGGCTCCGATCGCCCGTGTCCTCTTCCGGCAGCTGTATCGTGCCATGACCCAATCCCTTCAGATCGGATTCACGCATCGCGCGGCGCACCGCTATGGCTTCTGGCGACATCCCGTGGACCCGGGTCGGTTTTCGCCGTATGTGGGGCACGTCCGGCTGCAGAAAGCGTGTCAACCACGGAGCAATTGTGGGGAGGGGACCGTGTTGCACTCACCGAGAACACCTTGAGCGTCTTCCTTCGCACGTTGTCACGGTTTCCCCTCTCCATGTTGTGTATGCCAACCAACAAGCTGTAGTCCATGACCCACAGCTTCTTCAAAAACTCCGAGTCGCGTCTCAACTGCTCCGTTAGCAACGCTCGTTTTTCCGGGCCCAACTCGAGCGACTTTTTTTTCGGTTTATCCAGTTCAAGTCCTTCAACACCGCCCGTGGGTTCCGTGAAGCCTTCTCCTCGGGATAGAGACGTCCAACGGTACTCCCCTTGAGATCGTACGTCTCGTGGATGTCCTTGTGCGCTGGGAACAGGTTGTTCATGATCACAAAATGAATTTTGCGCCCTCGGGGCAGTTTGACGCGATGCAAGCCGTAAAATCGAGAGAGGAGTGTGTGGGGATTGGACTTCACGTGGTGGTAGTAGTCCTTCAGGATCGACCGCAGGTACTTGTGCTCTGAGTGGTGTATTGTCTTGATGATAAACCGGTAATCGCGCGAGAAGTAGAAGAACGACCCAGACTTGCCCGGCGAGCCCAGCTCGGACAGGATGTACTTCGCCGTCAGCGACAGCAAATAGTCTGCAGGATCCAGATGGAACCAATCCTCCCGCAGCTCCCGAAACACCCATGGTGCGTAGTCTTTGAACTTGAAGTCATACTTGGCCGACGGCGTCAGCTCATTTCCGATGATGTCAAACGAGTACTTGTGCCGCGCCGTAAAGTCCTCGTTCGTTAGAGGCCGCTTGATCTTCGCCTGGCATCGGGACACCTATTCCAACTGTTCGTCAGAGCCAGTGTTCCCTAGTAAGCGGTAGCGATGCATACGCACCGCAATCCTAATACCCGTCAACATATTGTACATCAACACATAATTGACATGGTCTTCCCCAATCAAATTCCCCACCAACACCTTCGTCTCCTCTTCTTTCGTTCGTGGTGCTGTTCCCGTCAACGCCGCCTCAGCCTCCTGCTGCGCTTTAGCGCGCTTCGACTGCCTTTCTCGTCTTATCTGCTCCGCCTGAAGCTGAATATCCGATGCCAACTCCCCCTCAAGCTCCGAGTCGTCGTACGCGCCCTGTCGTATCGGCACGCGGGGCGATCTCGGCGCAGAATCCGTCGTGTGACGTCGTGAGGGACGTACGTATATGCTGAGTGGTGGCGGCTGTAAATGACCGTCGGCGGACTGATGCGTGGAGCCCTTTGACGGCAGCGACTGTGAGATAGAGGTGTGGTCGTCTACGGGCTCCGTCCCAAAGTCATCGGGACGGGTGCGGTGATGCACCTTGCTCTCTGTCGCCGCTCGGATGAAGGAGGATGGTCCCGCAACAGATCCTTGTGAGGAAGACGAGGACATGCGAGGAGCACGATGTGTTTCCTTGACCGCCGGATCGAAGGTGACTGCCTGTGGACCCGGTTCTGACCGGGTGCTCTGGATGGGTTGTGGGATTGGAAGGGAAGCCCCGTCAACGTGTTCCTCGCTCGCAGGCGGCGAGGGGGGTGGGGGACCGGACGCCGTATCATCTGACATTCGCTCGGCGCGAGACACTACGCGAAGGACATTATCGCCGAGTTTGTGAAAGCGAGACTGAGGCGGAGTTCCGGACTTCAAGTGTACGGTGTCGTCAGTAACTTTGATTATATGAACCTCCTGTGGGGCAATGTCTCCGCCTGCAGAAGACTGGGATAAGACATGAATAGGGTTGATTGCGGGGTTCTCATTTTCATGGTTGAGCTCGTGGGCGGAGGACGTCCTAGACGGTTTGGGCGATAACTGTATGTCTGGCGACGAGGTTCGGGCAACGGTTACGATGGCTGCCATCATCGAGAATTATAAGGGAGTGACTTTAAGACTATGAGCAGATATTGAGCGAGTTGTGCTGCTCGTGGATGAAGGTGAGGGTCAGTGGGAAATATCAAGTGATTGAAGTCCTTGCAAACTCGCCCGTCACACTCACAACTTGACTTTCCCACCCTCCGAACCACGTAGTCTTGATGCCGAGCTTCAACTCAACTCACTACTCTAGGCTTACTCTCTTGCACTATTGAATCATTCAACGCTATTCAACTCGCAACAGACACAGCACATGCACAGACAAGCGTTCTGTGTAAATCTATCCCAAAGTATGCCTTCGAACAGTAAAAGGTTTGTGAGAGACGACCTCTAGGCTCTAGCTGCGCGTTCAACGTTGAGCGCTTCCGAAAACCTGGCAGCGTCTCTGCACGGCCCTCTCTCGGCCCTTTTTCCCCTAACGGATAAAGATATCTTCATCGCTCATTGGGTCAACAAAAGGAATCCACCGACACCTCCGGCACAAAATGGCACTTGTGGCGCAAGTGCTCTGCGCAGTGCCGGCCGCCGCGCGCACGGCAATTTCAGTCAAACGACCGGATTGACGAGTATGTGCGCCATCCTATTTATACGTATAATCTATCTTGACCCCCGATTCTGCTGTGACGAAGCCTGTAGCTGCCAGTAGTTTTTCATGCGAAACCTCATGTGCACATTGTATCGAAATTTACGGTTGTTTTCGTTCCATACGCTGCGCTGATTTGATGCCCTGGCCATTCCTCTTACTTGACGACTGGGTGGCGCAGCATAGAGTCCGATTATGTTTTGACACAGTGCCCTCCACATACGATTTGACCGTGTAGTCAATAGTCACAGTGTGGCGACCATTGAAAAAATGCCACAAATTTCCATCTCAGTGAGTCTTCCGTTCATCCTCCGAATCTTGGACGCTATAGCGGCTCACAAAGCTGGCACTAATTGTGGCTCGGCGAAGCCAGTTGTGTCTTTAAAATGAGGTGAGCTGTCCAACCTGTTCTCCCCAAACTGCGATATAGCCTCGACCGCTCGCGCCTAAATTCTGCACCCAAACACTCAATGAAACGCCAGAACTGCATCGAAGACGACCTTCTCCCGAGAAAGGTCAATTCTTTTCTTAAGCATCCTAGTTATCCATGCACCGCGGACGAAGTCGAGGACCTGGAGTCGATGTTTCAAAAAAGTAAGATGGGATCCTTTATCGCGCAAGCTAATTGCATCTGCTACGAGGTCAGCAATGATTCATAGCCGCTTTTCTAACCTGCATTTAATGACCTTCGACCTTCGACTGTAGGTTGGAGACCAGATTTTATTCCGTCAACTCATGGAAGGCCCTCGCGGCGTCAAATGGACGGGATGGCATAGAGGAATAGTGGAATTCGTAGGCTCGCAGAAGTGGATTGTGTGCCTCCCATCTTCCGCCTTTGACTAAAAGTCTGTCTGATAATTTTGGCCTGGCAATTATTCCACAGATAGGAATCGAGGTCCATTGGTATCGCGTACGATATACCGACGGAGTTGCAGAAGATGTCATGGATATCATCCCGGCGATCGGTGAAAGTTGGGAAGGACGCAACCTGATGGCTGCAGGCGGGAAAATGATTTTGGACCAGCTTGTGGGTTCACGAAAAGTCTTCCTTCCGTATTTGGAGTTTTGACCCTCTTTTCAGCTGTCGGTCATAGTTCCTGAGTTAGTGATAAACTCCAGAGGAGAGGAGGTCTGGGAATGGACTCCTGCCAGGGTCGATGTGCGTACAGCTGTTCCTGAGTCTCCGCGACCATTTCCGTTTTCTTTGCTAACATACCGCTGTTAGAACATCTGCACAACAGACGGATTGTTGATGGTGTACTATCATCCTTCGTCGAGAGCTGCTCACAAGTTTGACCAAACAGTCGAGACCAATAAATTATTTCCGGGTGAACAAATGCTCGGTCGGGAGCCTATTCATGCAGTTTGGGCGATGATGTACAATCCCCAAGTGGTTGAAGGATTGAAGAAAAAGAATTATGAAGTAAGTGATTGCTATGACCTGCCGAAAAACAAGGTGCACTCGAAGAATACGTAGGGCTGGAATTCACGTTCGCGGCTGGGGAGGAGATTGTCTGATATGTACGCTTTATACCCTTTCCTACCACATTAATTACTATCCTTGGGATTCCATGATCATGAGTGATCTGACTTGCCAATGCAATCAAAATTCGGTCGCAATCAGCCTCGACCATACATAGTACATACCAGCGTAGCGAAGAAATGCCCAACGCCTTGTGAAGAGGCAAGAGTGTCCATGTATACACCAACTGGCGAGCATAAAGATGCGGAAGTACCATATACGAAGCTGAATGGGAAACCGATATTTGTGGGCAATGCACCGATGTCCAAAGCCATCAGGCTCATTATTGATATGTGCTAGAACGAGGACAAAAGAGACGGGTAGGTAGCCTTCACGCTAAATGCATCCCTGCATCAAGAGGAGGGGACCCTTGATACATCGAGGGGATTCTTGAGAATTTAGCTCATAGGAGGGGAACTTACAATCTCCCATTTTTCCGGCATGCAATAAATTATGTACGCGCATAGTTCGAGATCAATGTACCGCACTTACGATACCGGAGGAATAACGTCTTGTCTCAGAAGTGCGTATTATTAGCGAAGTTACAAATAAAATGGTATACCGTACACGACCGGAGCAGCGCCAGTAAGGTACTTTAGTTTACAATGATCCCGAGCATCCGCGACGGCAGCGACTACGGAGGTGCCATGCGACGATTGCTGCCCTTTCGGATGTCCACGGATGCCTTGTGGTGTCAGTTGGATCTTGTCGAAGACGGCTTGGGAAAATTTGTCAATGTCCCTGTCTGTGACGTCCCAGAGGTTGGCGACCAAGATAGGACTATTGAATCAATATCACATTAGTCCGGCACCAGATAATGTCCGCCAACGCCATTGCGACTTACCAGCCCGCCAACATGTAATTGAAAGGAGTTCCCGTACGGTCGAACTCTCCCATCTCCTTGAGCAAACCAGAAGAGCAACCCCATAACATAGTTGCCGCGCAACGAGGAAGGTGCCGGATTTTATGAGAACGCACATATTGCTCTGCACCACCGTGCCCGAAATAGCTGCAAATCAATCAAAGTGAGAAAACGAAAGAACTAAGAATACGGCATGAAACGTACATAACGAGGTCTTTTCTCGACAAGGCATCCAGTAATTGCTGTTCACTGGGCGGCCTTCCCACAACGCCCTCCCACCCAACTGCCTGCATGTCTCTGAGCCATCCAGCGAACCGATTTTCTGTTCCAGTGAGATCTCCGCTCGGATTGAGAACATAGTAGGTATTGCGAGGGTCGACATATGATCGGTCCACTACTTCCTTGTGCCCAATAGAGGAAGATTCCACTCTTGATTGTTCTCGTCGCCACTTTTCGAAGTCCAATCGATCCTGTAAAAAGTCGACACTTGGTATTCGACTGACACTTTGACCTCGTAAGACAGGGATCGACTCCCACGGAATGCTCTGGACGTTCTTATCGAGCACCAAGAAGAGATGTCCGTCATCTTGCGGTTTAATGCTACCCTTGGTTTTAGTGGTATGCTCTTCAAGAACGTTTCGGAGATCCACCACAATCTGGTCGACGTCCACTTCCGATATCGCGACAGCAATGCCATGGAGTTGGTAGAAGTCGAGGATAAAGTAAAGGAAATCCTCGAGTTCTTCGGCACGGCACTTAGGTGAGAGCATCGAAAAGCACTCGAGAAGGGTGTTGTCCAGGCGGATCCGAGTTTTCCGTCTCATGTCTTGGGAAAACAAACTTCGCTTGAGCACTTTGTCCAGACGGGTCCTTAGATCTGAGATGACGTCCGAAGGAACATCGACGGGTTGGCACAAGATGGACTGAGGGCAACAATGCTATTAGCAAGCGCTCTGCAGGCAAGTTGACCAGATGCTCAAACCTTGAAAGCTCCCAACCAACAATACTCAATGTTCTCCAGTAATTCCTGCAGTCTCTTATCCAAAGCCGCGCGAGCCGACCACCACGCCGCTCTGGCCTTCTTGTCGCCAACCTTCACATTCACAGCTTGCTTTGTGCCCTCGTCACTGAGTCGTATGATTTCCTTCAACTCGTCTAGGGCATCATTGAACGTTAGATGTTCATCATCTTCCGTCTCTCTGCGCCCTTTAAGAGGTAAGCTGAAGATGATAGGTTCCCGATGGGCCCTCTGGCGGGTGATGAACATGGTGTTCTTATCCTCCGTGACGTAAATGTTGACCACGGTCCAACGCTCAGGCAGGCGATCGACTTTCGAATGCAAAAGGCTTCCCGCATCAAGGACCTGGGAACGGTACTTTTCTCTTACGAGATCCCAATATTTTTTGAGAGAGGAGTCGTCAACTTCCAGTTCTCTCCTCGTCGGAATCGTAGCGAGATATCAACTGCTTGGGCTTCCGCTTCAGGGAAGGAGGCAATGGCGATCCATTACTCGTAATGGGGGGGCCACTGCAGGTCTTCCACAAGTTGAAAGTTAGGATATTTGTTCTCAATTGCCTCGAGGATCTCGCGCCGGAGAGTGATGCTTGTTGATGCGTCTTTTACTTGTCAATATGGNCGAAGGCANTNGCNAATGCGTTGAAGACTCACCTAGAAGATTAGCGATGAGGCCAGGNCCTCCAATTCTTGGTTTNCCTAAGGTTGACTGGAANGATTTAATCAATGCAAGGGAGCCTGCGGCGTCTCGTATATGCAACACCCTTCCACGNCGCGCNATGGCGGAGATATTGGACCAGAACAACTTCTCNGCCTCATCGAGCATACCCAGAACCTCCTGGACAGACGGCGACATCGCGAACGCCTTGTCTGCTGATATGCGCATGGGGAGAGCAATGGCTAAGGTCGTTNTNAAGTTNACAGGNTTTCGANAGGAAATGATTGGNGAGCGTACTTGATTCTGCAAGACTATTAAGGAACATATCTTCATGNAATCGATTAAAAAACNTCGTGGAGAGTGAGCTTGGCAAGAAGCGCATCTTCNTCAGCCTGCCANCNAANNNANTGNTAGTGCCANNAGNAAAAGCNGAGCGCAACTCACCTTCGTTTCGGCCGAACGTGGCAATGCNAAGAANCTGTCTAAAAGCGACTTGTACTCCTCCCCGTTGTCATCCCGCAAAAGCCAGACTNAAATCATGAATTAAGNGGNTTTTAGCCAAGATGAACAACTTGTGGGCCTACTATGTTGGCGGAGCACCGCTGACAGAAGTGTGGGAAGCAANCCTTCCTTTCCTTGTGCGGAGCCTTGCAATGCGACACTNGACCGTCTACAAAATTCTNANTNTCAGAANATGCGATTNGACTGAAAGCGACATACCTGNTACCAAGACCATCCAGGGCAGAAAACATCTTGTCNAANTCCTCGAGAATTGTNATAGCTTCAGNGTACAGCTGAAGAGCATCCTTATCCTTCGAATTNANCTGGCTATATTCGCCGCACAAGCGACGAATNTCNGCTGCATCTGGNCCTGGCATACCTCTCAGAACCTNGGCTGCTGCTATCAGACTTTCATAACCCTGCTCGAGGAGCCCTAGGTGGAGCTGAACTTCACCCTTTTTCGCGAGAGCACGGCTGATCATNGCCGGAGCGTTTAGGGANTCGGCCAAATCCTGTGCTTGCTGCGCGAAATACTCAGCCTCTCGAGCAGATCCTCGGGCAAAGTAAGTCTGGGTGAGCGCAAATAATGTCGAGAGTAGACCCTCNGCAATACGCCACTCCAAGCCATCTGTGAAAGGTCTGGGTTGAACAGCGATAGGTTTCGGATCCGATATCCCTGGTGAGTCTTGAGTTTCGTTCGATGGCAGAGCATTCTTCAATTCGGTCATATCGAAAGGGTTTGAANGCTCGGTGACGGCTGTTTTAGCTGGAGCGGGAGGAGAAAGACGTGCGAGNGTATTCATCGCGCGATTCCATANGCGAAGAGATTGCAGCAAGCCCATGAGGCATGCCGTAGGATCGTCCTAATAAATCAGACCAAGTGAAACAGTTAAGCTTAGTTGGATCCAGCTTACCCGGGTCAATTGGATGCTTGCAAAAGCACTCGCG
Organism: Bondarzewia mesenterica; assembly: GCA_004802705.1. Lineage (NCBI taxonomy): Eukaryota > Fungi > Basidiomycota > Agaricomycetes > Russulales > Bondarzewiaceae > Bondarzewia > Bondarzewia mesenterica. The sequence continues at coordinate 29,054 of SGPL01000100.1, forward strand.
GCCAGNGCTGCACGCTCTAGATTGTGGACCCTACTCCGTACTCGCTGGACAGTAGCTGAGTTCTTGTCTTCCTCGTCCAGACAGTCAGAAAGTGCTAGAGCTTCACAGTATACGTTCGAGCTATATANTCTATCAGCCTCGTGTCATATTCCACAAATCAGGTATGTCACCTTCGAAGGACATCGCCTACGATCGCCAGAGACTCTGTGAAACGTAGGAAAAATAGTGTGCGGACTTCATNCGATGCATTTTGNCGTTTGANGGCATGGTTATAGATGGCGCCAGCCTTCTCGGTCTTGCCGAGCTTGACATATTCATGGGCAAGNTCTATAGAGGCCTTGATGTAGTCTGATNATANAGCTTCAGNGAGCGCATCCGCNNGTTTAGTNTTCGAATNGCGTACTATCTTCTGACCTGCCNTCAAANCGNTCGCAAAAGTCGCCGCATGATGTGAAGAAGACGAATCTTGACAAGGACANNNACNCNGNNNTNNNACNNNNTNNANGNTNANNNCTAA
>SGPL01000100.1:29625-74702 GCA_004802705.1 Bondarzewia mesenterica
TANANGATTNATNNNCNNNNCNTAANTNNTNNATNGTGACAGGCTCTTTATCTATCATAGGCACGGATGAGGGTGGCTCTGTTCTATTTACCGACCCTGATGAGAATGAGGAAAGGTCAAAGCCGATAATGTTTTTCCCAACAAGTGGTCACTTGCCTTTAGCGTGCTTTGGAATGACTGGTGCCTTCTTTACCGTTCTTGTAACTCTTGCTCTAGTTGATACAGGAATTGATCGTGCCGCTGCTGTCCTCGCCTGTGTGCCTCTAGCGGGGGCTGCCGCCTGTCTCGATCGTTTTTTCCCTTGTGGGCTCGGTTCTGTCGTCTCTGCAATCATGAATGATTTCAGAATACGACATGCAACTTCAGCATGTTCAACGACTAGCTCCGATTGACGTGTATCTTGCCGCCGGTGAGCGTGCAATGCTAACCAAAGATGTGTGGTGGCTCGATATTGACGGCGGAAGCGCGACAAGCTGGAGTCCAAGCCAAGATTCTGGTAGTAAAGAGAATTAATTAGAATGATAAATCATTGAGGTCGGCGAGAGTGAAATTACCTCTGCAGCCAATAATTCCTCCATCTCATTGCCGAGCTGATCAGGATCCAAACCGAATACAGCATGGGAGGCAGCATTTTCAGTGCTGCTGTAGTAGGTAAACTCCAAGCACTTGAGTAGGGTGGCTGCTCTCCTAATTGGCCTCTTCGCATCGTACACAGATAATGCGTGGGTGAGAAGCATGGCTACGACATCCGTCATATTATCCTTCCACCTGCTGCCATCAAGGCTTTCTATTTGCCTTTCCAAAATGGCACCGGTAATGCATATCCAACCGGCTCGGGACTCATTATCAACGTCGACCGTGTCCAGCACTCGCTTCAGCGAAACATTGCCAGGATCTCGCAAGAGTTCGCAAGCAGCCATATATGTGACTCGGTCGACGATGATGCCGAGTTGCTTAAGCGCAGGGACCGTTTGGAAGATGGATCCTGGACCCATTGTTCGGATAGTTTGAACAAGAGAATGGGGAAACGAGAACGATCTGATGCATTCAATGAAGGCGTCATAGGAAAGCTAATGTCAAGGAATGTAGTCAGCTTGAGTCGGAATTGATGAATGGACTTGATCCGACCTTGCGATCTCCGATTTTGGAATAACACACACCGAGCAACTCCCATCGACGAGTCAATTGCTCTGTGAGCTGTCTCCAAACACCCTCCCGCTTCTCACCGTCTGCTCCCTCGGCGTCATGATTATCTGGTTTTGACATGAGCCCGCAAAGCCCGCCTAGACGCAGGGCAAGCCTGCCCAGAACACATCCTTGACGCAAGAATCTGATGGCGGGACCATACTTCGAAGCTTGATACAGTGTCCCAGCAAGGTTATGAAAGGCGCCAGACAGGCAGCGGAGGTAGTTTGCGAACGTATCCGCATCAACCACTGTAGGCCGACCGCTGTCATTAGGATCTGCGTGGCTGTTGGCTAGGTCGAGGCCTAGGATTGCAGCAGCCTGAGACAGGAAGTCAAAGGTAGGCTCGTAAGTCATGGCATTGTTCGGTACGAGCGAGGTTTTAGCGAGCACGAAAAGTGCATCTAACATTGGAGTGAACAAATCTGCATTCGGCCTCTGGTGATAGACTCGTTATTCTCGCTCAGTCGGTGAAGGATATGACGTACTGTTCGTAACCTTTCTTCCAGAGCCTTGACAATTTCTGCGAGCATGATTATGACCTGCCTCACAAATCCATGCTCGCCAGAGGAAGTTAGAGAGTGTGTCTCTAGAGCCTTCACTGCAGCTCGCCGCAACCGTTCAAGTCCACGTCCCATCTTTCCATCAGCTCTCAGATAATCATCGCTATCTATGGACTCATGGGATATAAACGAACGAGCGTTTTTGATTGCAGTAATAGCTTCGTTGATCCGTTTGGAAGAATCTTCGCCAGACCCTACATGACCAGTTAAGACCATTGAATCATTTACTAGCTAAAGGTAATCCTCACCATCAAAATTTGTGCTCTCAAAAAGTGCCGTGACCTGTGCAAGCGACGCACTGATCTTCGCCATCACAAGGACAGCTACATCCATAGCACTTTTGCCTTTGGCGCGCTCGGCTTTCGAAGAAGACGGGACGCCATCACGGTTACTTATGGCATTGTTTTCTGCGGCGTCTGTCTCGTGACATCCATTTTGCCGTTTAGATTGCTCGACGGAAGACGATGACGAAGGGACTAGTTGTACAGCATGCATGAGACCTGCGATCCGGTCCAAGGCCTCGATGTCACCCGCCTTTGGCGCAGAAATCAGTATACTGGCATCCGCTCTTCGGGTCGTAAAGCTCACCCTTTTTGCAAATCCCATCCAATACTCGCAGAATGCTACAAACCCTTTCCCGGTCAAGAAGCTTTGTCTATCCTCTCTGCCCTCTGCTGAAGCGTACACCTCAGAAAACACAAAAAGCACGAGACCGGTAGCCTCATTCTCCGCCTCTCGGTTCTTGGCATTGTTCAGCCATAGGGCAGGCATCGAGCGAGCAAAAGTGACGCCGAATCTGACGCACTGGTTCCAAAACATACTAGGCTCGACTGTAGAAGGACTGGTGCACAAAAGACATAACAAGGCATAGCGACGGACACGAAAAGTATCTTGAGGGTATCTTTGGCATTGACTAGATGATTTCGTTAGAGTGGTGTAGGTCCGTGTGAGCAGGGAATCAAGATGGTTTGAGGCAACTGAGGAGAGTAGGGGTATCCATGTCGCTAGTGTGGGGGCGTCGTAGAGAGCTTGAGCAAATTTCTTCAAGGCATCTTCATATGCAGGCGATGCATGCGCAGACGAAAGAGGTGAGAAGATAGAGTATGCTACAGCTGTGAGAGAATGAGACAAGAATGTGGATATCACTGTGAGTAGAGTAGAGTCTAGAGAACGCGTGCTTGAAGACGGGAGTGGAAGTGATATCAGGCGGATGCGCTCCTGTAGTGATGGTGCCTTAAAGATCGTGCGGCTTGTTGATTTGAGTGTCCTAGTTGTAGCAGCGGCCGGTTTGCGAATCGCTGAAGGTGGTGGGCTTGGCAGTAGAGTGAGGAAGTGATCATGCGTATCCGAGAGGAGGTCGAGCGCATTTGCATACTGATCGTACAAAGACATGAGTACGGCATGATGCGAAGGGTTACACTGGCGCACCATTTCCAAAGCGATGAGCTTCCCTACAACGCTACAAGCCGCCCTCTCGATATCCAATTCGCCTGGACTGAGCTTCCGTAGCTCTAGCAGCGCATCTTTACAAGACGTAGCAAGCGACAGTGCGTCTGGTGAGCTGGCTCCGGATTGTTTCAAGTTCTTGCTTGGTGGCTTCGCATTCGAGGCCTTCGAACCCGATTGAACGATGCTTGTGAGAGCCTGTGACGATGCGTTGACGGAGCGCATGGCGGCAACTCGCAACTCTTCGGGAGTCTGCTTGGGAGCCTTTTGCTTGCCCTTTGCCTTGGTTATGGTGAGCTGGGACGCTAGTTTGTCTGCTAGGTCCTCAGTAGACGGCCCGGCTTTCTTCGTTCTGCTGGGAGCCTTCCTGGTCGGTGCAGCTGCTGGTGCTGGCATTGTAAATAGGTGCCGATCAAAATGTCAGTTGTAGGAAGTGAATGAGCAGGTGATGGTCGCAGAGCAAAGCAGTTGTTCAATCAGAATCAACTGGTTGGATCAAAGTTTCAAACGCGTCAGTCTCGTGAGCGTGTCTCGTACCACGTGATAAACACATACAGCGCGTCGAGCCAGGACGAGCCTTGCGGCCTGTGTTGACGAGGCGAGAGGATTTTTGCAAGTGGACTTCTTACCGCAGAATGAACGGACAGGCCAATGAAAGACTGGTACTCAGGAGATGGACCATGGATGGATCTCGTAACGAGTTCTTCTCCACAGTGCCTCATGAAGTGAACAAGTACAACAAGATGCCAGAATAAATTTTACAACTCCGTTTCCTCACCCAAAGTCATCTCATCAAAGTTCTCCAACAACTCGTCCAACTGTACTTCTGGGAAGTCAGGCTCGTCTTCCGCCTCCTCCTCTGCCGCCGCCGCCGCCGCCGGTGCCACCTCAACTTCCGCCTCGTGACCCTCATCCACATCCATTGCAAACTGAGCCTTCCTCCTCGTCTTTCCACCAGCCAACCCAGACCCAGCCTTTCCGCTCTTGTTCCCATCTCCCTTGTACAGGTTNATCATGCTCCGCATCTCCGGATCCTCCTCTAGATCGCGTAAGAACAGCTCGTAGTCCTGCTCCACCTTCTTCTGGTCTCTCCCTCCCATCCGTCCCACCACACCCCTCCCACTGCCCGTCTCACCCTCTTCGCCCGCCTCCTTCGCGATACTCCGCAGTTTCCAACCCCTCGTCCGATTCTTCTTCCGGCGATTCGGATACGCCTTCTTGATCAGCACGATATCCGGGATGCGATCCTGCGGCAAGTTGGTAAAATCGTCCGAATTGAAGTTGGTATTGCTAAGATGGAAGCCAATGGCGCTGTCCCCGGGCTGGAGGATCGCCCCGAGGTGTGTCCGCGTGTGGAAGATCTGGTTAGCCACAGACGAGCTCTCGTAGTCCATCATGCCGTCGTCCTCGTGCACGCCCGTCGACCGAAAGGCGCCCGACATGGCCACTTGGGCATCGGCAAGAACTGCCTTTCCCCTTGCCATGCCAGATGACTCGACATCGAGGATGGTGAATTCGCTCAGCTCCGAATTCGACGCGAGCGCCTCGAAGGGCGTTCGCCAGTAGATCGCCGACGTCACTTCGCACGATTGGAGGGTTGCGGGATCGAGTAGATGTATTGAATTGCCCACACGCGTGCAGACCGTCAATGGATTAATATTCCCTAGCGACCGCGCGAGTTTGGGTGGAAGGACAACAAGGTCGTCCTTACATATGGGGACGATCTCGACGGAGTACGTGTGCTTGAAGTTCGCCGTGTTCGTGTGGGTATCAGCAGAAAGTAAGCGCTCGGATGCCTTCGAGCTGATCTCAATAGCATGAGCTCCGAACGCGCTATCAAGCAAACTGTGCTCACCGGATCGGAACCACGCTACTCAAGAATTCTACCATTTTTAGAGCATGGCTGCGCTGGCTGTAGAAGAAGTCTAGGCCGTCTCGCACTTCCTTCACAGAGATGGTATCCTTCTGCGCTCCGTGTTTCAAGATAAGCTGTTCGAGATACAAGAAGGTCCGCTTGTGCGGCACTTTCTGGCGAACTTGGACGAGGGCTCTCCAGGTATTTTTGGCGGCTAATTTTGTGCAATCGGGACATTGGCCATGTTGAACGAGGTATTCAATCTCGAAGATTTGTTCCAAGATAGTCGACGTAAGCACCTGACAATTGCCCGCCTCAGGGACACATGCGTACCGCATGATACTGAAAGTGAAGACGCACCTCCTTTTGAATAGTCAACGATACTCTCAAACGTTTCGAATGGGGCTCCGTCCAAATAAAGTGGGCCTCGGTCAGTCGAACTTTGTTTAGGCCTTTAAGCTTTTTCAGGCAAATTGCAAGTAGCTCTTGCGATTCGGGCCGGGCGATGGTCCACTGTGCGGGCGGTGAGAGGAAGCGTTCGCAATTTCGGCAATATGATACAGATGCTGAGAGGGTCCGGATCATCAGCCTTGTTCAATCACTGTGATAAAGACAGCTCACATTGTTTGGGAATTCCTTCTGTGATATCTACCCTATTAGAGCCATCGGTGGTATCAGTAATGGTATGCACACTAAGTACCACCAGGACAACTCACGTATTCCGCAAACAGTTGACACACAAGTTGGCCGAGTTTGGAACGATAGGTGTTCCTAAGTACAGGCATCGTCAATCACCTCGCAACTCGGAGTTTTGAAGCTGAATGATCCTGCACGAAGATCACATACCGCAGTCAGCACATAGCACTCGATGAACGGCAGGCGATGGAACAAAATCCATGACGGTCAATCCAATCAGAATCTAAGATACAGAAGTTAGAATACACCCTGGCTTTTATGTCAGGCAGAGGATAGAGATGAGTTACAAAGTTTTTTGACAGAGCAAGTCAAGCCGCAGCTGTAAGCAGATTTGATGAGTCAGCATGACCGAGGACTCTTCACCGGTTCCGACGAGACTCTAGTCAGATACAGGGGAATCTCATCTACGCGATTAGCTTTGGATCTTGTATCTTCAGGATTTTAACACACCCGGAAGCAAAGTGAGGATATAATATTCTATACATATACAAAGTCGTCGCTGGATCGTGTTAGTCATGAAGTTACCACGTAACGGTATAGTACAACGGCACTCGAGTCCGCGAGCTCCTTGCATAGAAGGTGTATACATGTGACATATCCATCCACCCAAACAATCCGTCCACAAAGTTTCGATCGGGTATTAAATCAAGAAGGAGATAGCACTGCGCATCTATCTCAGAGTCGCGGATTGGAAGCATGAATAGGAATTAAACAGGTGGGGCAGAAGACGACCTGGGCATGTCCAGTGCAGTCGCTTCTCGATGATGCCCCATGTCCTGCCCATCAATGCACTGATCGGGAGGAAGGGACGAGAAGCGAACCTGCGAAGGGATACTCCGCAGCAAGTCACCATCCAAAGGCATAACCGTCGAAATGCATCGACGCTTGGTCGCCGGTCCCTTGACCAACGACGCCTCAGAGGTATCATAATAGAAGAAAAGAAACGGCGAACCTGGGAGCCGACGAGGGCGCAGTCATCACCTACGTCGTCTGCCGCGCCCGACGTCAAGCAGCGGAAGACGTCGTTGCGCCAGATCTCAATGGAGCGCATGGGATGGCCAGGTGAGAACGCGACAGACGGTGGGCAGTTGAGCCACTCGGAACTTAAGCTGAAGTCAAAGCTCCCAAGAGCAGTGCCATCAGAAAAGGAGTCCAAGTCCTTGAGAAAGGGAGTTGAGGGAAGGCGATCCACGTCGTGATGCAAGGGCAATACATTATCACTAGTTGAAGGTGACGCGACGACGATGAGGGATACGAGAGAAAAAGAGAAGGAGGGGACAATTTAGCTCAAGAACAATGTGGTAGACGCGATGGTCGTAACTTACAGCAGAGCTTGTGGGGCGTGTGGGGCACCTGGGGTGGGGAGTAGGTCTTGTGCAGACGTGGGGGTGTCATCGAAGAGACCCAAGGACGATGTCTGGAGTACCCTATAGCAGAGAGCTTAGAAGCTGCTGAAGAACAAAGGCTCGGTACGCACCGCTGAGGAGTAGCGGGGTCGTCAAGGAAGGGGGATTGTAGAGGAAGTTCCTCCAATGGTTCCAGTAGATAGGAATGATGCGTTCCCTTCAACGCCATCTCGTACATTATAGTATGGTGGATGAGTAGTATGCACGTTACGAAGGAAGGGAGTGCACGAAAGAAAGATGTACGCAGAAGTAGAAAGCCGTGGTGGTGGTAGTGAACAAGGGACGGGAGTGAGGAGTGAAAGCGAAAGGATAGAGTACGGAAGGGAAACGGGGCAGAGAAACAAAACAAAGAGGGCGGGAAGGGGGATTAAAAGCGAGTGGGAGAGGTGCAAGGCATGGGGGTAAGGATATAAGTACTTACTTGGTAAGTATATATGCGCCATTTGCGCTATTTATCCCTGTATAACTTGCCGGGTCTACAGGCGCTCGGAACCGAATTGACTCCATATCTGGATCTTAAATCTGGATTGAAGGGAAATTCCCATGTTATGGTCCGTTTCCAAGACCGGCTGGGAAATGCGACAGCGTCTGACAGCGTGCTCTTGCTCGGCGAGTCAGCGTACCTGCACTCTCGCGCTAATCTCCCAAGTGGGCCCCTAGAATTCTCTGGAAAGTACACGTCTCGCTGCTCTTCACTGCTACCACTCACCTTCAATTCCGACTTGGTTGAGCGTCGGCAGATGCACTGCATTAAAACCGTAATCAGTAGGCGCTCACGACAGACTGTCAATCGCTGACGACCACGAGAGGGCGAAGGAATCCGTACGAAGCCAGATATTGGATTGACTGAGCTCGACTGATCATTTGAGAAGTAAACGCAGGACCTGAGTTCAATGATGCGTTGAACAACCAGAGTTGACATGAATATTTGAGTTATCTGCCCTCGCCGGATCTGGCTGGAAGGACTTGCCAGATTTGGCAACTCCTGTGGTTCTCCCTCATCGACACTGGCAATGGTGGCAGTCTTCAAGCAGAAAACTCAATCATGGTCGTCAAACGTGATTGAATGTTTGACTATATTTCGGACACAGAGTACAGCTATACAATGATATAATTTTGTCATCTGTCTGCCTTGCACTGCTCCACAACCTACTATGCTTTCTGGCGTAGAAACCTTAATAGTACAACACCGCGTGTTAACTGTTTATTACAGGTTGACGGAAGGGTGGACGAAGGACGGGATGTGAGGCAGACTAGCACTGTGTATTGAATGCAAGCCTGGGGCACATGTCAAGCATGCCGTTAGGATTCCTCAAATGCGAGTACCTAATCGTTGAGCGCGCAGGCACCAGAGGCGGAAGACTCGGGTCGGAGGTCGTCATCCGCATTGCTGCTCCACTCTTCCGAGGTCCGAGGTATCCCAGGGAAAGTCAAACCGCAGATGGGGAAGAGCTGATTATGATCTGATATCATCACGGTCGGTCGTAAATCATGGTGAACCCTGCTGCCGTTCCATGCAAAGATAACATCACCCTGCTATGCATCAATCCCACGCTTCCACCTTACAGTTTCAAGGAGAGCCCCAAGGTACAAAGACGCTGCTTCACGTCCCGCATTGGTACCCCACAGAATACATAGATACTCGAAGTGACATCATTCCGAAGATGCCAAACTTGATCACCCTTCCACCGAGCCGCAGTTGAATCGCTGAAGCTGACCTCCGCCTCGGATGTAACCGAGTCCCACAGATCATATTGCTCCTTTCCATTCCCCACGATCACTTATCCTGCTGCGAAAATTAGCCGCTTAAGCACTGCACAAGGTCGTATGATACATACATCACTCACCAATAACTCCGCAACAGATAGCACCATTTTCTTGTTCACAAAGCCACGTCCGGCCCCACCGTCTGCCGAACTGTTGTACTAGTCAACGGAGAGTCCGCGCCAAGTACGTGATGCCATGGCGGGTACAAGCCACATACGCAATGGCACCTATCATCGGGAAAAAATAACTCCTCGGGGTTGCCCGAACCGTAATGCGGCCTGCTAGGATGGAGGTGGCGAGTGGACACACAAATTCCGTGTTTCCTCATCCAGCCCTTCAGTGTCGACATATCTGTATAGACCACTCTGATAAACCATTTCGAGCCATGACTTACCTCAATTACTAACGGTGGGGCTCCAACATGGCCGACCCCTCGCGAAAACACGCAGCAGGAAATTGGATATCGGTACCATCCATGTTCGAATTACTTCTCGGGACATGGAGGATGCAAGGCTGGCGAGTTCAGTGCACAGTTCAGTAAAATGGGACAAGAGTGGCTGGCAAGGTTCTTCTGGCGGGTGGATTTGTCAATGTGACTGAGATGATTGTGGCGGACCCACCGTGCTGAAGTGCATCAATTCGATAAAAATGGGAGGGCACCACGGGTCCCATTCAATACATTAGAGGAGACGCTGAGCGGACGGATGCTTCCGAAAGATTGAGATGAAATAGAAGACGCTGCGGCGGAAAAAAAATCACCATTTTCTACGTGGCTCAAGTGCCTAGCTCAAGGTCAGTACGTGGAAGTCTGTGGAAGTCTGCTTACATTGGCTGGAGTATACCGCACGAGCAAGGGACCGGTGGCGTAAGCATCATGTCCGACTCTGCACTATAAATCATAAGCTTATTGAGAGCTACCAAAGACAGCTGATCTGTTGTCAGCTCAACAGGACACCGACATGAGCTTCCGTGAGAGGAAAGCAACACGAGTAAACCTTCCGCCGCACGCACGGTCAATCGTGAACGGATGTCCCGTGCGTGACCAACTAGGTGGCGTATCTTCAGATCATGCTGGATGACGAGGAATCATCATATCGTCTTCGATTCCAACCTTGAGCGTTTGGGTGAAGACTGGTGAAGAGCAAGAACGCCACCAGCCGCCACCCACTGCCGCCACGCCTGTACTTAGTATGGTTGTGTTCTGTATAGCATTCGGCGCCAGTCAGACAGACGGGGATTGAAACCGACTGCAAGGCAGCGCTCTTCAATGATGTGGAATTACTTGGACGTACTGTAACCACTTGTGACTGAGGAAGATGTACACGAGTAAAGAGGGTCGCTGTGATAAGTATCTCCACCGAGCCGCAACGGCGAAGTCATGACGTGTCCAGGTATTCGAGAGACAGGACCTCAATTCCGGGTTAAGGTTAAAACGTTCAATGGCTGATAACTTCATCAGATACAACATCTCTCTGTAATCAAAAACCAGATACAAAAAGGGACAGAGGTCCCGAGAAAATAAATTGACGTCAACCCACGCGCGTATGCAAGAGGGTGATCACGCACGAATTGTGGTTTTGAAGAAACTTGAGTTTTAACTTTCCCAGTTTACACCATCGTATTTGCCTGTGTTTGTCATCATCACAGTTGGCGTCGACGACGTGTCGCGGTAGCAGCGAAACGCATCTCCACATCTTTCATTCTTGACGAGGCTTTGCTGGTATGCTGAACTTCGAGGACGTTGAGGAGCGTGATGGTGCGTTTTATACTGAATGATTCTTTTTGTCTCCCAACCTGATGTTCCCAAGGCGTGCGGCTTTCATGGAATGTCTGGCCCTCATCTCGCATCGAGGCCAACCGCACAGTCGTTCCCATCTCTGCTCTGTACACACCTTTGAAGCTGAGGGAAGATCTACCGCCTGTGCTATATGAACCAGTGACGTGCAAACCACCATGCCGTGCTGTTTTGAATCCTTACTGGTACGTGTCAATGGCCTATCAACAGCCGTTGGAAGTGTGCACTAGCTAGCACACGTACTTGAATATATGCGGTTACATGAGCCTTGCGTTAATGACGAGACTCAATATGCCAAGCACATAATTTATGCCTTTGTTATTGCTTCAGCCGATCCCTTGTCATGCGTTCTTCAACTTGTCAGATCTCTCCGTCTTTACTCACTGTTATGTCTGCCATTACAGTCAGATCGATATTCGCGGGAAGCTCTGGATCTGTCCCTTTTGCCTGCAGCGCAATGCCTTCCCACCACACTACAAGGATATCTCCAACACGAATCTCCCCGCCGAATTACTGCCAAAATACACAACTATTGAATACACGCTGTCCAGACCAGCTCAAGTCCCTCCTATCTTCCTCTTCGTCGTCGACACATGTTTAGACCAGGACGACCTCAAAGCCCTTCGTGACGCAATTGTAGTCAGTTTGAGTTTGATCCCGCCGTTCGCGCTCGTCGGCCTGATCACATATGGGACCATGGTGAGCAACCCATTCATCTTCATGGTGCACTACATCTCATCGGTTGCAGACTCAAGTGCATGAAATTGGATATGCCGAGTGTAGTAAATCGTACGTCTTCCGCGGTGGAAAGGAGCATACGCCGAAGCAGATTCAGGATATGCTTGGCCTAAGCGCTCAGAACCGTGCGGCGCCTCGTCCAGGTCAACCGATGCCCCCGCAGACATTCGGAGCTGCGCGCTTTTTAATGCCGGTGCAGCAATGCGAGTTCCAATTGACTGGCATTTTAGAGTCGCTCACGCGGGATCCTTGGCCTGTCGCGAATGACAAGCGTCCGCTCCGCTGCACGGGCGTAGCGCTGAGCGTTGCCGTTGGGCTTTTGGAGGTGCGCGGTCTCAGCACTATTTGTTCTCAGATCACCTGTTAAACTCTAACGTAGACGACATTCCCAAGCACGGGAGCTCGCATCATACTCTTTGCTGGTGGTGCTGCAACGGAGGGCCCCGGTTTGGTTGTTGGTCCCGAATTGAAAGAGCCTATTCGGTCACACCACGACATTGACCGAGATAGTGTGAAGCATTTTAAGCGCGCGACTAAAGTGTGTATCTTGTAACTTGCATATAACCATATCTGCTTACCCCCATATAGTTCTATGAAGGCCTCGCGAAGCGCGCGTCCAACAACGGTCACACGATGGATCTGTTTGCCGGGTGTCTTGATCAGGTTGGGCTGTTGGAGATGAAATCATTACCCAACTCAACGAACGGCGTAATGGTACTCTCTGATTCGTTCGCGACGTCTATCTTCAAGCAGAGCTTCTTGCGCGTGTTCAGTAAGGACGACCAAGGTAACCTCCAGATGGGCTTCAATGCAACATTCGATGTCCAGGTAGGTATAGATATTGATTGACGAAAGCTATTACTCACGTGCTGGAATAGACAACGAAGGAATTGAAAGTCTCAGGATTGATTGGGCATGTTATTTCTGCCGGAAAGAAGTCTGCATGCGTTGGTGAGACCGAAATTGGTATCGGCCAAACGTCCGCTTGGAAAATCAATTCGATCACACCACGCACATCGGAGGCCGTCTACTTTGAAGTTGTGACCCCTGCGGGGCAGCCACTTCAACCAGGCTCTCGAGGGCTGATTCAGTTTGTGACTCACTACCAGCATTCTACGGGCCAGATGCGGCTTCGGGTTACTACGATAGCACGCAACTTTGCGGAAGCTGGATCACCGAGCATTGCGGCATCTTTCGACCAGGAGGCGGCCGCGGTCTTGATGGCGCGCATCGCGGTTTTCAAGGCCGAGATCGACGACTCGCCTGACGTCCTTCGCTGGCTTGATCGTATGCTGATTCGCCTCTGCCAGAAGTTTGCGGACTACAGAAAGGAGGACCCGACAAGCTTCCGGTTGACGGACAACTTCAGTATCTATCCACAGTTCATGTTCCATCTGCGAAGAAGCCAGTTCTTGCAGGTCTTCAATAACAGTCCGGACGAGACTGCGTTCTACAGGTTAGTATGCATTCACTCTGTCTTAGTACATTCATTGACCGTTCTCGATCTACTTATAGACATATTCTCAACGAGGAGGATGTCAACAATTCCCTTATCATGATCCAGCCGACATTGATGTCTTACGGGTTGGAATCCCCGCCTCAACCTGTCCTCTTGGACAGCGTTTCGATCAAACCGGACGTCGTCCTGTTACTCGACACATTCTTCCATATCCTCATTTTCCATGGTGAGACCGTCGCGCAGTGGCGTAAAGCCGGCTACCAGGATCAGGAGGGTTATGAGAACCTGAAAGAGCTCCTTGAAATGCCCGTTGGCGACGCACAGGTATACTTTCTGCCCACATGCGACTGTGTTGTTCCTGGCTTAAAATGGGCCTCGTGTTTTCTTACGTAGGACCTGCTGTCCGATCGCCAGCCCATCCCTCGGTACATTGTTTGCGACCAGGGAGGCTCCCAGGCGCGTTTCCTCCTGTCGAAGCTCAACCCTTCGACAACACATATGTCGACGAGCATGTATGGCTCCGGCCCTGCCGCTGGTGGCGGGCAGGCTATCTTCACGGACGACGTTAGCTTACAGGTTTTTATGGAGCATTTGAAGCGTTTGGTGCGTAATCGTGTCCTTGCCCTTGACCTAGCAACTGATTGCACTGTTTCTCGACATAGGCTGTGGGCGCACAGACTAATTGATTTGTCTAGGTACATGGGCGGTTATCGTATACGTATTAGTGATGCAGTTTTGTTTTGATTTTCTATCATCGATTTGACGCTAAAACCCTGGCCGGTCCGTTGTAAGTCATTGGTATCAACTGAACTTGTTGGATTCATGCGTCGTTTGCAGACGTGAGTTTTAAACCTTGCGGAATCTTTGTTGCCGCGTTGTCGTTCAACGCAATGTTTGATTGGAGATTCCGAGTCGCTGTATAAACAGAGATGACTTCATGTTAGCTGACACCCCCTCCCCCTCGAAAAATTCTCCTATTGCAGGTTTAATCACGAGAAGCGCGCGCTACTCTGCGCTACTACTACTCAATATCATATCCAATACGATTTTCGGACATCGTCGTGCGTAAACAGCCAGCATACATGACTTTTGGGGCATGATTGATGAAGCAATGTTTGTTTAATTGCTGCTAAGGCACAGACGTAATTGCAGGAACCTATATTGATATTGCTGCTTATTGCTGTCTTGATGATTGCTGATCGCATCTCAAATTGATCTGTGACATGCGCGTCTCCATCGATTGTGCGGAGTACCGCTCTTGTGACCCTGAGCGCCCGTACTAAGGTCGCGTTCGCATTATAAAAGCTTGGGACGCCTGCCAGCTTGTGGACCAATTTCAAGATGTCTCTCACAACCCGTGATCCATCTGTCATCCGTGAGTGCTGCTACATTCTCTGCGCTCTTGATATGCCTCAGCCTGTGTCTCGTTGTTAGGTCGCCACATTGGCCCAGCCACCCAGAGCTTACAGAACGCTGGGACGCTAATCAGCAATGCTGCAAAGCGTGTGTATTCTTTGGATGGTATTTTGATTGAGATGATAAGATCATATCGACGTTTTGCAGAGAAATCGAGCAAGCCCAAAGACTTTGCGCGCAAGGTCATTAATGCAACGAATCAAATCATGCCTGTCGTGGAAGGTGTCGCTGAGCTGCATCCCGTCGCAAAGGTAGATGGTCCCCTCACCTGAACGTATCGTACTATTATTCACTGAACATGTCACAGAGTGTCGTTTCTGTGTTCAAGGTTTTTTTTTTATTGCAGCCTCATGCGTTAGCCTCGTCGTGATCGAGCTTTTGATTTGTGTCAGGCCATCCTGAAGCTGGAAACGGACAGAAGAGACAATGATGACCGAATCGCAGTTGTTCATTTCGTCATGGTGATCATTTTCCCATCCCATAGGTTTTCTTGGACTCAACTCAAAAATATGATCATTACAGAGCATGAGTGTCTTCACTCTAGAACACTTGGTCAAATTCTCGTCTATACCGGAAAGTCTTAATTTCGCCTTGGGCGAGACTTTCACGAAACTGGAGGGCGTGATAAATGATTTTGGTGAGGCGCCTGATGTTGCTTGTTGCAGTGTGATTTATCTTGAATATTCTGATGATAGGAAACTTCACTTCGTACGTGTGTTTCGAGCTTGCATCCTATTCAGCATCTGAACTGGTAAGTCATTGCCTAGGGTTTACTATGCCCATAAGCAAAGCCTTTGTAAGTCGACGTCGACATTCATTCAAGCAAAGCGACCTACCTATCTTTTTTTCAGTCCGCGTAATGCGCTCCGGGGATTTCAAGGACAAGTTGCGTGAATACTCGGACAACTTCAACGAGATCAGAACAGAAATTGGCGATATTGTCCAGATGCAGACTGCGATCACTGTCGACAACATCAATGCCAATATTTTCAAGATCATTGACACTCTGGGTAGGGAGAATAATAGGGAGAATGCTGCTGCTCGTATGATTCAGAACCTTGGCGGAGTGGAGGCTGTTCTTGAGGTAGGCACTGTCACCACCAGTTTTTACTATGGAGCAATACTCAAATTCTGAGGTTCAGGACGATGATTTACTCGCAGAAGTTGCCAAAAAGCTGGGCGAGAAACTGAATACGACTGTTAGAGTGGCCATACACGAAGACATCGACGAGATGCTAGAGGGGAATAAGTGCGTGCTAATGCAGTTCGGTTATCCCTCAATGTTCCATTGGTAAACAAAAAAAAAATAGGTCTCATTTCGACAAGAAAGTTCACGGAGCTGTCATTCAGATTACGGAGGCTCTAGAGAGCTCCAAGGACGCCATTCTCCGACAGGTAAGAACGGCAATTCNGATTCTAACGACTCCTGTTCCGCTGATCTAACGTATGCAGCTAAACGAAGGCCCCCACGAAGGTATCGACGATGAGGATATCAAGGCTGTTTGGGCAGGTCAGTTGTGGAACTTCTATTTTTAAGTAACATATTGAAAATCTTCTCCAGAATCCGTGCGTGTCGCATGAACTTCACAGAAAACTGAAAAATTGAAACGGTTGATATGCCTAGAAATGGAGGAACAGTGTCAAGTGGCGCGCGTTCGTCGATGGTTGGTATTGACAATGACATCCTGCAGCATTGCCCTTTTTTAATGCATCNCTACAGCGATACATGACCGATTTGCCCAGAAATTCGGAGATTATCTTCGACAGAACAACGAGTATCATCAAGATCAATGGACGCTCATGGTTTTTTCAAAGGTTGTTTGTACGTAACCTGACACCTTGAAACCTGNGATTTGAAATCTGACAGTGTCGTTCTATCCCAAAAACTCCGTTTTCAGTCCATTCTGCAATTGGAGAGGCCATTGATGAGGATGGTAGCGGTTTCGTATCGGTGCACGAAGTGAACCAATTCTTGAATCGACGACCAAAAGATTTGTTCAGCGTCCCTGAATGGCTTGCCTTGTACGTCGGCTCTTTCATCATAGGATAGGATCTCATGCAATTANTCCCCACCACAGCTGGGCTCAAGGTTGGTCGGAGACAAACGATATGTACGCATGATTGTGCATCATGGAACAAGGGCTACGTGAGGACTGACCGTTCTACCTAGCTATCGCGAACGGATACAAGAGCTACTTGACAAAATCCAGGTCGATGCTGAATCTGCCACTGCAGAGAACAAGGAAGGCATCGAAGAGTTGATGGGATACGTGACTGCATTCATCAATGCCATCGCTCCCTTGCAAAGCGATGATGACTCGGATATCTTCGACAACGACCTCACTGACGAAAGATACTCTGACGAGCTGGAACGGCTGAAGTATGAGTACATACAACTGGAGGAAGATCGTCTCCANAGGAAACTAGAGGANTTCAATTTCATTATTGACGAGGCAGCTACGCTGACCTATGTTGTTGGCCAACCCCGCATTGAACTCGTGAGTTTTCTATATTTTATATTGNGTTTAGGGCTGAGAAGCAACTTCAATTAGTCAGTGATGCCTCTCGTGTATATCTGGCTTGGGCGCGTCCACAATCTCGTCNTTCGTGCGCAGACAGAAAACTTGGAGGATGATGACTTCAACGCTGTATCAATCGTGGTCACCATGGTCACCATCCTATGGGCTTATACCGACAGGGTCGGNGAGCTTATTCGAGTATGGCGCCAGCAGCGCATGAGCATCTCTGATCAGATACACTGTTTCTGTGGGGGCATTCTCAATGCGTGGTACGAGGAGGTAAGTCGCATGCTTTCTACTATTTGGCGACNTCTTTAACGCACGAGTCTTCAGTCGCAGAACCCGGACAACATCTACCGGAGACTGCTGGCTGCACTGAATGAAGCTGAAGGAGATGAAGAGGNGGATGAGGAGGAGGATGAAGAAGCTGATCAACGACCTGAGGTGGAGGACAAGCCTAATCAGCAGCCGAAGCTGAAGGGTGACCTTGACAGAAAGGTACGAATCCAACTTGCGATACCGATTTAACGTCCTAAGCCTCTGTCCGCAGATACAACAACTATGGCAACGTATGNACAGCTTGGATTCCCGNCTCGGGAGCATTGAAACCCTTTTGCAAGCACTGGTGAATGCGAAAACCGNTCCTGTTAACGCTGTGTCCAATTCAAAGGCTGTCCAATCGCATTCTGCTTCTCGGGTGGCACNGAATTCTGGCNCTNCAGCGGCCTCAACGCCTCCCCCGAGCGCACGTCAAGGGAACGCTTACCTCGAAGACAACGTCTCTAATCGCGAGANNTCGCAATCGCCAGACTATGAAGCGGGTGTTGATGACGATGACACGAGCAACGGGGGAGATGGTGGACAATCGGATGACGGTGCAGGTTATAAGGGGTACGACGANGATTGATGATGAGATCTGGTTATGGTGAGGCNTACCAGCACTGCAGANCTGGAGACTCGTGTTTGATTTAAAGGACACGACAGCACCACGGAATCAATCTAGTCNCGCATCATCATTCCCAACATTTTCTCGTTTGTGTCGCGCACCCTTTTGCTGGTAATTCTCATGTTTCTTGATTTTTCAGCTCATTATACTTAGCTGGCCNAAGATTTAACCAGAAGCTTTGATAAGGAGTGCTGGGCGAGTACTCACGTACTCAACTTGCAAGTTGTGGTACAGGCTGGTACAGGTCTTAGAAAGAGGCTGTCGATTAGTAAAATACTTAAAATAAATGGGATTAGTGTGGTCACTGGTGATGATGTCGACGAACGTCACTGACTGAAAAGCACAGTACTTAAGTTTGGGCTATAGTACTCCCTCAACTTGTCCATCAACGACAACTACTCCATTAATTCTGCCTATATCCAGGGCACATCCTCCCTAACGTCTCCACTCGTTTGTCGCCCACTATCGCCACTCTTTCAAGNATGCCAGAGGAACTACGACCCGCGAAAGATGCCGACAATCTAACTCCCTACTTCGACAAGTACGCAGTAGGTCCGACAAGAGATGGCGAAATATTCTATGTTCATGTCGATTCATTGAGTCCTCTGAGTAGTATGTATATGGAGGGTGCCAGGGTTACTTTTTCTAAGTGAGTCTGACCGCGTCATCTAGTAACCCTCATCGTCGCCGTCGCCGTCGTCTTCGCCATCTTCATGGGTTTTTACATATTTCCGGTTTTCCGCAAGAGACGTTCCGGAATCAGTGCACCGACCTCTAAGCGTATCTCTGCCTTCAGCTGGTCCCCTCGTCTTCATCGCGGTGCCATGGTCCCGAGCCAAGTCTCTCCGACTACTTCCCAGCCTTCTTCTCGGCCTCCCGTTGGACTTGGTATACGCCCTTCTCATGCACACGTCTCGGAAAGCACTTCGCCGGTCTCTACTATCTTCAACCTGTCTCCTTCCTCCGGTCTTTGTTCTAAGGACTCTGGTGACAAGCTCGCTGAATACTCCAACCCGTCTATCGTCATTATACCCGCCGATGCAAGTGCAGAAAGAGTGACGCCCCGAAGTTCGCCCCGCAAGCATGGCTCGCGTGGCGACGACATCGAAGCGCAGCGTGCATCTGATTGAGGAGGTGACCAGAGGGTGGTTATGATTTCGAACTGCATTGTAGTGTTGCCTTTGTTGCGGTGGGAGTTTTGTCCTGCAGTCGTCGACGTTATCTCTCTCCTTGTCTTGGGAATTCATTTAAGCGGTGATCTATATCCGGTATTCACTTGAGTTGCAATTAAGCCCAATTTTGAGAGTGAGCTCGCCGAGGACACCCACAAGTTGCTTTTGCCAACTCCAACCGTCGTCAGGCCAGAAGGGATGGGCAGGCGAACATCATCTAAGTACCAACTCCTGTATCGCTGTCATGTTCCTGGCAAACTGCTCACGCTGTACACTGCTGTATAGCTGCAGTGATTGCATTGGTGAGTTCCTGTCGCTCAGCGCTCAGCGCTCATCGATTGTGTGTCTAATTGCACATAATCTGGAAACGCCCATCAATTTTTAGGACGATCACTATCCGGTGTCATTGTCAGTGGGCATCGCATCAGGCAGCCCTGGTGTACCGGCGTTCCTTGCAAACATTCTCCGTACATACTAGTAATCCACTTGGTTGTTGAAAGGTGCGCACACATCATCCGCACCGTCCGTCCTTTTTCATCATCTTCTTCGTACTTTTGCCGCGCGGCTGGGAGCCCGTGCTGGAGCCGTCAATCGCTGGCGATGTCAGTGCCCTTCAATTCAACTACTTTGAGAGTAGACCACAGTCAGACAAGCCTCATACATTATTCGTCTGGGTGGCAACTGAGTGGGATACCTTCGGAATATAATTCTACGACTCACGGAAGCAATAGATCAGTTGGGGCTTCCGCCACTTTCATTTTTGATGGTGAGGACGCACTGTCGAACTACATCTTGATCCTGTCTCACGTCTCTTGATTCCTTTCTTTGGCCTATGTAGGCACTGCNGTAGACGTGTATGGCACGGTCGGGCCGTTGGACGGCTCGCCAANGTCAACATATGACATTGATGAATTGCCGACCGTGACGTTAAAGCACGACCCGGTGGAGACCATGGCATACCAGCAATTGTTCTACTCATCGCCCAAGCTGAATGTCGGACAACACAAANTGGTCATCACTTCCACTGGTGACAATTCGACGCATTATCNGTTGGATTATCTTCTCTACACTGCCTTTGANAATGACCCTACANCTCCTACCGCAACATTGCTGTTGGCCAGTCCACGCCCTTCTTCACTCACCACGTTTATATCCAAATCCAACCAAATGNNGTCAACGTCCCAAACGAAGCATATGACAGCAATCATATGTGCGGTGGTGGGCGGAGTGCTGNTACTACTCTCCCTGGCTGTTGTATCCTTCCTCTNCTGGATTCATAAGGATCGGAAACGGTTTCATCAATCACGAGAAGATATCGATAAAATTCTGNGACCTGGTCTGTCGTTCTTTCCTCGTTCGAGGCCTANTTCCACTTATAGTTTCTGGGCAGAATTTCGTTCNTTCTCACCTGCTATGCGCANTCACAGTGCCCAAACCACATCTNCCAGTTCGTCAAGACGGGCTATGACTAGCACGGCGTCACATCCAACGGGTCATTCACTNCTTTCAGTGCCCGGCGTNCAATCACCCGTCGCTCCTTTGCNGACCTATATCTGGCATCCCGATACCACTTATCCTGTCCACCACGCAGCAGGTANGCTGCCAGTCCTTCCACCCGAGCCCAGTGTTCGAGACCGTGGAATGCCTTCTTCAACAAATGTCTCTTCCTGTCCATAATAAAGACCAGCCATTACCGAGGAAGAACTCGTGTTCCTGGTTCCATCTCGAAGGCGTGGAATCGAGGAATTGGGCGCCTGCTTCCAAGTCGCTGGACAATCCCTCGCCCTACGAATAACTAAATATGACCCTTGTAGTATCTCGATGACTGTCGTCTGTATTCCTTAAATTTCCACTATNTCTCAGTACCCTCCAATCCTTCTGTATCGTTCTGATCTTCACGACAGTACCCGACAGGTATTTATATTCAATTTTTACTTAGCTTGAATAAATATTTGCTTACNTAATTACTACGGCATCATAAGCACTCTCAGTGCCTATGGCAACTANATCACAACTCGGATGTGATGGCTGTGAATGCCCATCAGGCTACGTATGACAGGACTTTCATCGCTCAAATGTCCCCATCAATATCAGACCATCACGATCTTGGACTTTTTCTCTTTTTTCNTCCTNANGCATGTTGCTGCTATCACCCCTTCACTGACGANGTTTCCGTGTGGTATCTCTACTCTTCACCGGTGCTGGACACCATATATAAACATAATATTCGTCTGCAAGCATGGCCGATGCTCCGCCTACTAACCTGACCAAGGTCGATGATGAAGATGAGACTCACCTGCACTACTCGGCNAGTGGGTGGGTTCATAAGCAGGATGCTTTCAATGCTTTCAACAAAACGGTTTCAATAACCAACAGGACCGGATCATCTGTTACTTTTGAATTCCAAGGTGAGTTGATCCTTCCATTGTTCTTCCACTGACTCTAATCTCGGGGATTCCNCTCCTAGGGACACAAGTTATTGCATTTGGAAAGACNAAGATGCAGAACATCGTCTATGTCCAGGATTCCCAAAATCCCGTCNANTTTGGTGTTTCGAAAGCTCACCNGCATANGAATGNATATGTGCCCATATTCACATTAGGTGGCCTACTATGCGCCAATCACAATGTAACNCTGCTTGTCGTCAGTCAGGATCTTCAAGGGAATCATCAGCCCCCACAGATGCTCCTCGACCGCTTCGAATACGAGCCTTGCTCTTCTTNGACACCCACCAGCACCTTCATCCCATACATACCCTCGACATCGGCTTCGTCGCAAATCTCATCTATGGCTGGGAACGCGAATCTGCCGTCCACATCNAGTCGCGCTCGNACGGCGAAGATTGCCGNTATNGCCATCAGTTGTGTTGTCNGTTTCTTCTTACTACTTCTTTTNNTTTTTGCTGCTGTTGAGGNGTNGGAGACGCCAGCAGCGGCAAAGACGTCCTTCAGCAAAGTTCACGGTTTTGCCCTCGCCGAGTAAGTCNTTTGCAAACCCCTTTTNCCACAGAAAGGAGCCGACTGATTTGATTAATGATGCAGGATTGCCACCATACGTTGTTAACGGCGCTGCTGGTGTATCNGATGAGAAGGTGTTCCAGACAGGTGCAGGTGCATCCACGGCCTCGGGTAGCCAGACATCCGATTTGAAGACACCCATGCAGAGGAAAGNTTNGCCATATCTACGNGGTTATCTACCGGACTCCAAAGAATGGCTCCACAAACAAGNTGAACNCGTGCATGCTGAGGCAGCCGGGCATCCCCAGTCGCTCGTCGNAAANGATACCTACGCTANGATAGAGCATCAGGACNTTTGNACNGGACTGCCTATGTCAGCTGCTTCGAGCAGCCTCCCACCCTATATGTCTTAGGTCAAGGTTGGTGAGTGACCAGTCGATGTCTGCACGTTGTGGAAGATGTTGAGTTGATCGTAGTAAATGTGGATNGGACCTCCATCATCTTACTGTACCTACCGCATGCAGNACTTGAAATGAGAATATGGCTGAAGTCATCCTCGTTCATCATTATATATCAGTTTGAACCATGTTATATGGTGAGTCTGGGCGCGCTGTCATATCTGAACTTACATTAAGAGCCGTTGATGACTATCAACGTCTTTCATATGGTGCGAAGTACTATTCATTACTTTGTAGTCTCGAATGCTGAGTATAAATAGGAATTACGGCCAAGCAGCCCTTCGCTCCATTGCAGTTTTTCAGTATCACCCGTCAGTGCGACACCATCATCAGATTCTTCCGGCCCTTCTGGCGATCATGCATCATGTCCTGATCGGGTCAATTTAATGCCCACATTGCTGTTACCAACGTGATTTTGGCCACAAAGTGTTTTTCATTTCAATTTCATATGTAATCTGCTGGTGGTCTGGAGGCATTGCTCATATAACTACATTTCTAGAATATCCGAGGTTTACAAACTGCACAAAAAGCAGTATCACGGATACCTAAGACGTCTTCTCAGTTGTCGTGCGTGTACTTGAAGCAGACGCTCAGGATAGGTGTTTCTATCTCAACGCCTCCATGTTTTCATACCGATTGCATCTGATCTGGCCTAGTTGGTAGTAGGAGATCTCTGATCCTGACGGATTATTGTCTGGACGATGATCATTCACGTTCATAGAGCTGAGTTGTCCAGTTGTGTTCATAGGGACTGCAGTGTGACCAGAACAGATCCTACCAATATATGGTAACGCCATACTACTGTAACGAAATCTGATAAGTCCTCCTCAAAAGGATCCACGATCACTATCTTTCTCTCCCTCTTCCTGCATTCCCGACCGACTGTCCGCACCCTTGAGCTAGGTACGTTCTGTGTGGTTCATGTCGAGAGGATGCGTCTACTGATCAGGATTCGATGCACAATCATAGGGTCCCTCTGTTTTTGTCACCTTTCTTTCATCCAGCTGCCACGGAGAAATTTCTTCATCTATTCGATCTTTACCTGTTGCCATTGTAGCCTTAGCCCCTCTTTTCTTCTTTCTTTTGTAATCCGGTACGTGCCAGGAAAGAAACGTCATATTGCTACATTCTCTTACCATTCTGAACAGTTCTTTGTTTCGCTGTGGTTTTAGCGTTGAAACATGAGCAAGGTCGACGATACGGATCCCCGTATCACTTATACTGGCAATTGGACACAACAAGGAACAACTTCTGACTTCGATGGGACATCATATGCCACTACGACCTCGAGTTCAGTATTGAAATTTGGGCCATTTAATGGTATCCATCGATTCCTGGATATTTCTAATTGGTAACTGACAATACCATGCAGGGACTTCAATATCAATACGCGGAATAGTGGGGCCCAATCCGCCCAGTGTAAACTATATCGTGGATCATCGGTCAGCAGGAGATATGAGAGCATCCCCAAGTGATCCTCCCTCCCACCAGCAGCTCTTGTTTCAAACCACTCTGGAGCCGGATATTGAGCACACTTTCTCACTCAATGTATTGGATTCCGGGACCTTCGACTTCGACTTTCTGGAAATCGGAGATGACAATGTATCAGGTTTGGGACCGGTATCAACATCCTTGTCTGGTTCGTCCTCTTCAGCAATCTCCAAATCCATGTTCGACAAGTTGACGCCTTTCACGGCAATCCCTTATTCCATACCGATTCGCTCATTCATTATCCAACCTATTCCTGGTGAACCTGATTCTCTGTTGGATGAACCGTCGATATCGATTTCTTCTACGGGTTAGTACTTAGAAAATCGAGTTTCGCAGATACTGAAGAGACACATCTTTGTACATAGCTTTTGTCGTCATTGTCTCAGTAGCAAATATTGGGAGAGGCACTATCACCGTCTCGACTAG
Source organism: Bondarzewia mesenterica (assembly GCA_004802705.1). NCBI lineage: Eukaryota > Fungi > Basidiomycota > Agaricomycetes > Russulales > Bondarzewiaceae > Bondarzewia > Bondarzewia mesenterica. The sequence continues at coordinate 53,921 of SGPL01000100.1, forward strand.
CTTGAGCCCGTCCAGCCCACCCAGCTCAACCCGCTCGTCCCCCTTACTTGCCGGGGGGATCCCACTGTCTACCACAACGCTCATCGCTCCTTCAACTACATCGCTCATCGCTCCATTAACTACATCGCTCATCGCTCCATCACTTACAAGGTTTATGTCCATTTCGGCCGCCAGCTCTGCCTCAGTGTCTAAACCGACATCTGTAAATTCTGCAACAAGTCAAATCTCGTCCTCCAGCCCCATTTCATCTGCGTCATTGACTGCGCCAACTGCAGCTCCAATTATTCCCTTGGAGTCCTCTAGCCGTCACCATTCTCGCATTGGCTGGATTGTTGGGGGAACGTTGACCGCTATGCTTCTTCTGCTACTCTTGGGCTTGTGTCTTTACATACGGAAGCGTCGTACGACTGTAGCGCGTAGTCACGCAGATATAGAAAGTCGCAAAATAAGGACCAGGACACCCAGCAATTTCTACCCTAGTGAGCGTTCTGTAAATTATTGTGCTAGCATTTAATTGACATGTTGCATTTACAGTGACTGCCGTCTTCCTTGCCATGTCCAGGACACGTCCCGTATCTATACATCCTTTCATGGAAATATGTACGCCAGCCGAATCCGCGAATGTCACCTTTGATCTGCGGGCCGAACGTCGCCTTTCCGGGAGCACCATTGTTCCTCCTGAATCATACGACAACAGACGGGATTCCTCATTTGCTCACTCTCAAGAGTTCATGAACAAGGTTAGCAGAACTTTGGATGGTTGGAGGCAGTTGGCTCAAGCAAGAAGGCAAGCAAACACCGGAGATGCTAGTAAGTATAAAACATAATGGAAATTTCGGAAATTATATCTATCATACCTCTATGCCTAGGGACGTTGGTGCCAAAATTAGCTCACAATCCATGATCGTTGCAGCGCACGCCGTCCATTCGCTGACACTTTGCGAAGTGTCTCTTTCACATCTCTCTACTGTCATTTCTTTTTTCTGCCTTAATTCGGTTGTACTCGTAGATGAGGGGATTATATATACGATATTATGCCGAGCTAGTCCAGAGCAAGTTCGTGTTGTTCTGTCAATTTATGACTCATTCAGTCAACCACCATCTTACTTGTAGTCTCCCACAGCATAGTCTCCCCAAGGCAGAGTAGCCACTCGTCAACCTTCGTGCCTCAGGATCCTCCTGTCTGACCCGCAGCGGAGTGACAGGCTGGCAGCGGTGCTGTTAGGCCAGCCTTGCGCGCATAAATCGTGTTTTTGTTTGCTGATGACTGACCACAGATTGTTCACTCCCTCATCTTCCTTGCTCGATATTCATTGGCTTGCTCAGGTTGCAGAATCCTGAAATTCAGAAATAGCCACTCTCCCTCTGAATTTAACTCTCTTTACTTGAATCCACTGATAGTTTCGATTTGTACGCTTGTGTGTGCTTCGTATCGCTTCTCCTTAGCCTTTGATTCAGACAGTTGACCGCCATGATGTGTTCCATACGATTCTCTAGTAAGCCCATCTTGATCTCCAACACGATTCCCTTGCGACTTCTCTGGTACGCAGCTCAAAGTTGCCATTTTTATCCCCTGTTCCCCGTTCCCCTCATCAGCTTCTCCATCCAGAATCAGAAGACACCCCTCTTGCATCAGAATAAAGAAATATCCCATACCTACTTTTGTATCATCGCTCGGGACTCTGAAAGTAGAAGTGCGGACTCGGATTGAAACTACCAGCCCACAACTTCAAATATCCGCGAAATCTTGATTTTTCAAGAAGCTCTTTTGTATCACTGCTTGATCGCTACATTCGTTCTGCTAAGGTCACTACGGAGAGCTACGGAGACTAGTAGGCTCGGGCTGGTTTGTTGCTACTCACTTTTGTTGTAGGCCATCGCCCATGCCCTCGAAGCTTCAGACGGGGTCTACTGTACCCGCCAGTAGTTAGGCAATGTCCCCTGTCCCCGGGGGTCTGATTTTGTTGCCTATCGAATGGTCTGTCCCCATGTCCCCGTGGTCCCATTGCTTAGTACTCCATAAGCGAAAAAATAAGCGCCGAAAAAAAAAAATGGAAAATTTGGTTTGCTTCAAATTGTACTCGAAAGGTAAAAAAAAAACACGACGGCGGGACTCTGGGACAAAGAAATGATCAAAAATGGTCAACGTGTATAACTTTCATGTACGCGAAGGTCCTCCCAATGCCGGCAAGCGAATGACGAGTCGCTGTTCATGTGCGCTGCTCGACGATGTCACGACCGCACACGCACCTCCCTGCTTCATTCCACTACGCTTACGCTGTATACCCTTCGCCCCCTTCCCGCCCCCTTCCCTGGTATTGGTACCCAGAACTACCGTAAAATTAAGGCTGAGCATTATGACGAACTATAGAAGCATTAACGAAGAGAGGATCCACCAAGACACTAAGAGGAATGGCTGCAGCTATGTTGACTGTCAGTGTCAGTCTGGGATGGGGAGGAGCGTTACTGGAATCATCATTGCCTATGTCCCTTGTCCCCGGCCATCCATTGCTTAGACCCCCTCCTTCACACGACCACGTGATGGGGTCACGTTTCTGCCTAACTACTGGCGGGTACAGTAGATGGAAAGACGCATGGTACTCAACTCAATCGCTTTCTATCCATCTTTTTTTGTTTACCAGGGATTATCAAGAGCTCATAGATACGATAGAACTCCATCCACGCCCGTTGTTGCAGATTAGTGTCGGAGGAAAAGTATACTGGCCTTCTACATATGCGCCATCCAAGCAGTCTTCGAGACGTCTTTTGTAGTGCTATGGTTGAAAATTGCCTTCGATATTTTCTAAGAATAAAAAAGATTATTCAAAATCCTGTTTCCGGGCATGCTATGGTTTTGAAAAAATATGTAATGGAGGTCTGCCAAATTGATTTCCTTTGCAGCCTCGCAAATGTCCAACCGAATCTGGGTATTGTGTACATAGCAGTTCCTAAACAACATGAAGTAATCGAGAAAACGAGACCATCCATATCAATAACATACACGACTAGAAAAATAATGAAAATCAAAAAACCATCACCGTCACCGACTGACCTCTCCGGACCTACGCTCCTCCCCCCCACACAGCGCCCTTAAANCCGACGCCCACGACCGCACTCACAACCCTGCCTGCGCTCTCCAGCCCCATGGTGACCGCGCCGCTTCTTGTCCGCCCGCCGTAAAGGGACACGGCCATAGCGATGCCGAGGACGAGCGCGGCGCCTGCGAGCATCGCGCGCCGCTCGAGCATGAGCGCGTGGAAGAGCGCACGCCGCCGTTTGTGCAACTTCCGCCGGTGGGCACGCGGGCGTTCCTCTTTCTCCTTTTCTTTCCCCTCTTTTTCCTTTCCTCTGCCATGCTGATGCCGGCGGCGAAGGCGGAGGCCAAACCATCCCCTTGGGCGCTCGCCTTCGTCGGAGGCTTCGCCCTCTTCACCGCTTGCGTCTGAATATTCTCCTTCGTCTTCGTCCTTGTCAGAGTCTGATTCGGCGTAAGGGAAAACAATGTCCTCAGCGCGCACGACCAGGCCCTCGGCTTCGCTGTCACTAATAGGCTTTACGGATTGGTAAGTGGAGTGTTCGGACCAGGTATGCACAACACTCGCGGGGCCCATTGTCTGTGCTAGGCGGAGTTTTGGGTGGGAAGGTGGAAATAGGGAGAGGTGGGTGTCGGCGTGGGTGAGGAAGGCTGTGAGAGACTGCGCGGGGCGTGGAGAAGGCGGGAGAGGGATGCTTTCTGGTGCCCGCTTTGAGGGGGAGGAAGGGTGAGAGGCGGGCGTGGGTCTGGGGTGGATGAGGTGAGGCGGGAGGGGCGGTTCACCGAAGTCAGGTGGGCTTGGCGTGGGGGAGGTTGATTGATACGGTGCTGGCGCTGGAAACGAAACATCATCTTCTTTATCCGCTGGTGATGAAGAAGAGTCCTCTTCTGATTCCGGCGCGGGTGACGGCGAAGAACCTACAACTGTCGCATCTGGTGAGGATGTGAATTCTTTTCGTGTCGCTGCCGGTGGCGGTGGAAAATCGTCTAGTGCTGGAAACAGTGACGATGAGAGCTCCTTGAGTATTGGTACGGGTGACGACGAATCTGCAAGCGTCATCTCCGTGTCGTCAATTTCACGCTCTTCCTGCATCTCGTCGTCATGTGTAACATCCGCGTGCTGCTCCCGGACTATGTCGACAAGCGTCGACTCGTCGGCCAGAGGCTGCTCTTCGATTTGGACTTGAACGCTGGGCGATTCGGGCGAGCTCACAGCTTCGCTTCCCCCTCCTGTCTCAGGCGTCCGAGTTTGTAACCCAGTATCTTCCTCTTTTGCTTTGTCTTCTTGTGCAACATTTTCGGGTTCGACCTCGTCAATCAGCTGCGGTAGCCCACTCAATACCGAATGGATCATGCCCTCTTCGCCTTCTTTCTCGAGCTTGATTACCTCTTCACGGCGCGCTAGAATCACCTATAAGATGAGAAAGTCAAGAACGATATGAGCCACGAGACCCGAAAAAGCGTGAGCACGTGAACAAGAATAGGAATGCAGGAGAAAACGAAAATTCCATAGAAAGCGAAAAGAAGGGACAAGGCGAAGATGGAACGAGACTTACCGCAGCTGCGAGGTACACGACGGCGATGGGCGGTCTGGTGAGCAAGTAGTCAAATATGTGCTGCGCAAGCGGGAGGCTTGGTACATCGTGCGCGAAGAGGGTAAGGAGGTGCGAGAGGGCAGGGTAGGGGAGGGGAGATTGTCTGCTCCACGTGTGAGCACTGTGAGACTGTCTGGGGAAAAAGGTAGCATGAGAGCGGGCGCTTACTCTTCGAGCAGGGCGGCGTAGGTCGGGTCAGCGAGGCGCAGAAGGCGCAGGAGGATTCTGTGCGTGAACGAAGATGTTGAGTTATTGGGAGGCCGAGAGATGATAGGTGTCTACCGGAGTAGTCCGAGGAGGGGCTCAAGGGTCCGGCCCATGGAGTCGCGGAGGCGGTGCAGGCTGAGTTTCTCGCATGCTTGGAGTTGCACGACTGGGGGAAGGGTGAGGAAGAGGACAGTAATGATGTCGTGGTATCCCTATGCTTCAAGTTCAACAACTAAACTCCAAATAACGATAGTTATAAATGTACTTGGAAATAACTCAATCCGGGATGTCTCCGGAACAGAGCAGTTATGAGCTCATTGAGCTCCTGCTGCCTTTGCACGCGGTCGCCGACGTTCTCTTCTAGAAACATGAGCAAGTCAAGAAAATCACGGACTTCAGCCATGGAGTTCGAGTTGACGTTGAGGAAGACGGAGAATTACCTACTGGGTAAAGCACGAAGCTACGGTCCGTGTCCAGACGGATCTGGCGCTCGTCAGGATGTGTTATGGTGTCCTTCTCTCTCACACCGTACGCGAGTTCAACGACATCAACCTGTAACAGCCGAGGCCTAACAGCACAATAAAGCTTATGCTCATGAACCTTAACGAGAACCCATTGTGTGCTCACCAGATTGCTGCTCTGTCCTTTCCAAACCCGCCCGGCGCAAGACTGCGCTGTCTCAATGCATCCCAGTCTAGTGCTCCAGCTTCCGCCGAGAATTTGTCGTGAGAAGGCAACAGAGGTGGAGCGTCGTCGTCCGGCTCCGATGCCATGGCCGGACTCGAGTTCGCGGCCAGAAGGAAGAGGAGGGAAGTTGGGAAGAAAGAGTGTCGTCCGCACTGCACGCTGCCCCGAGCTCAGCTGTGACGGCACTTTCCCGTCACGTGATATGTTCTGAAGACGCGACGCGCGCGACATGCGGGCTCATTGTGACTTATCATTTGTCAAAACACGAAGGCGATCGTTCAACTATGGAGATCTTTTTGCTTTGTGAAGTTTAATCATATGTGAAATTCCCGGGACAGCCTGCATATGAATATCAAAGATCGGGAGGGGGAAGCAGCGACGCTTGTGTCGCCCTGAGTGGAGCATCCGCAACCCTGGACTGGGGTTAGGGTCTACTCGAACAGCGATAAGGGTGCAAAAGGCGTTGACGATGCTAAAATGAGCACTCTACAAACACATGAGCCATAGCATCGAAGGTGTTCCATGTGCGTACAGCAAGGTTCAGGGCAATTCCATGCTAGACTGTGCTAGAAAGAGTCGAGCACCGAGCGAGACCTAAATCAGAATCGGGACGCGTGGGAAACCCCAAATCTGAGTTGAAAATCACATGCAGACGGCCTGCATATAAAATGCAATATTCTGAGCTTGAACGGCTTATCTCTCATCTCTTCATCATTCCACCATTACCCCAACAACTTCAGCAATGGCGACAGAAACTCAGTCTCCGCCCACCCCAGAGATTACTGTTATCTCCCGCGTCGCCTCCATCCCGCTCGTAAACGACTCTCTTGCAGCGGCTTACTCAACCGTCTCGTCCAACCCGTACACCCTCCAGGTGTACAACACGGCCCACGCCATATCTTCTTCTGCAGTGCGCTACTCAGAGCCTCTGGCATCCCGCCTTGCACCTCTCATCGTTCGCGCTGACGGCTTTGCCAACAAGGCCGTCGACGCCGTCGAACAACGCTACCCCTACCCCTTTAAGACGCCCACAGGGGAAATATATAATGATTTGAAGGGCAGCGCTGACCATGCCAAAGGTTATGCGACCAAAACACTTGACGATAAGGTCAAGAATCCCGCAGTGGCCGTCGCGCAGGGCATTGACCAGGTTCGTGATTTGTGGGCTAATCATGTTAGGCTCCATACTCAAATCCTTGTAGCGTTTCGCTCCACTCGTTGACTACTTTGCGGTGGCGGTATCCAGAATTCATCAGAATGCGACTGGCGAATCTTCTTCCCCAGCTGCGAGTTCGGATGCCAAGTATCAGTACCAACGAGCGTACGCGCTTTCCGTCGACCTCAAGGACCAGATCTACGTTTATTCGAACGACCAGATCAAGCATTTGCAACAGCAGAACGCTCTTGTGTATGTTCACTCTTCGCTCTTCACGCAGCTGTGATAACTGATCATCCCTTAGGCAAAAGGCCATCGAAACGGGCCAGAACATATCTAACCTCGCGTCTTCCTCCGTCGTCGTTGTTCAAAACAAGGTGCACAACCTGAGCGATACCATGGTACAAGAACTTCACAAGATTCAGGTTTACATGTCTTCTAGCGTATTTCTTTGCACCTCTGTACTGACGTGTTTTGCAGACATCAACTGCCTCTCTCCCCGCACACCTGCAATCTTCCTTCAAGCCCCTCTCAGACGCTCTCGGCGCAACGATCACCGACCTCTCCTCGGTTCTGAAGTCCGATCTTCCTATGAATGAAAAGGTCGGAAAGCTTGGTGTCACTGTTCAGGAGCGCGTGCAGCCTGTTCTCGAGGCCGCGCGGACGAAGGTGCAGGAGACGATCCATGCCATCTCTACGCGAGCAGAGGGGGCGAAGGCGCAGGCGAAGGAAAATGCCAACGGGGCCGATCATTGATAACCAATGGTTCTGGTTTGTGTTTCGCGTCTTTTTTGGTGATTACAGGTGTTTAAAAGATAAGATTATGACGGACCGTAATGACATGTATATGTACCTCGAATATTTCTCTTCCTGCGACATGATTCCTTTTCCCAGCATCTTCCCCCCCTCGTTTCGCACGTTATCACCCCACCCGGTTGTATTATCGTTCTGTAGTGTCCTCGTATCATCAAGGCAACACACTTAGACCGTTGTTACTTTATGACCGCTTTTTCTGTCAACTCCTTCGTGTATCCGTTTATTTAAGTACACACCTCGTATGGTCGAAACGAAGGGGTCCCTGATCCATGATTTTTTGCAATGCCATCGCGAGCCGGCACTACCTCGACTCAAATAAGTTACACACCGACCGATGCAATCTTGTTGGGACACACACGTATACGGGTTCTGTCCACTGTGATACTGTCACTCTAAATAAAAGGGAGTTGACTGACCTAATTCGAATCAAGGTGAAATCACGCATGTCCACACTATGAAATAAAGCAGAGAAAAAATGAGTAAAATACACGAAGAAAACAAGGCGTGCCGAGCCAAGGGGACAAAAAAAGTAAATCAAAATAGACAGTTCAGATCATCGGAGGCCTCCCCCACCATCTGCATCCGTCACGCTCGACCCATATGACGCGGACATACCGACGCCTATCCCCCCCACGCCGCCTCTTCGGGGCACGGGCACGGCGATGACCGGCGCGTGCAAGCCGACCTTCTCGTCGAGTTCGACATACGGGTGGCCGCCTTCGCCCTTCTCGTCGTTATCCTCGTCAGACTCGGGGAGCGCTTCTTCGACGAGGGCACCCTGTGCGCGCAGGAGGGTGTGGGTCGTGTCGGAAATCTGTTTAGAAGTGAACGTCAGTGGTGAGAAAGTTGTGGGAAGAGTGGATGGGGTAGGACGAGTGGGGGTAATAGACAGTAGACAAAGAGGATAGAGAATAAATGGGGTTGGGAAGTAGAGGTGAGACGCACGGCGAGGTTTTGGGACATGCTGATGCCCTTGATGAGGAGGTCCTCGTGGCGCGCGTGTAGCGAGCGGCGGAGCGAGCTGGCGAGGAAAGCGGAGAGTGTTGGGAGGGGCCAGGTAGGTGGGACGCGTTCGAGGACCTGGAGGAAAGCAGTCAGCAATGAGCATTGACCTTTTATCCCACCGGGTTCCCGTTTCGAGGCACGGGTAGAAAAAGGGGAGGATGAGGGCTCACGTCGACGACGTCGAAATTGACGGCTTGCGAGTTGAGGAGGCTCGCACTGGCGTTGACAAATGTGCTCGATCCAGGAGGGGGCGATGACGACGACGTTTGTGCGCGTTCCCGCTCCGAAGTGTCGCTGCTACGAGAACAGCGGTTTGTTTTTCTCAAAATAAAAAAAATCATAGAGCACGGCCAACTCACCCTCCACTCATGTACACCTCCAGTAGGAGCCTCAACAGCCTCCTCGTCTCCTCCTCAGCGCTCCCATTCGCACCTGGAGCTTTTGACGAGGATGGGCCGACCCAAGGCCCCAGCTCATACTTCTCCGCCAATGTGCTTGCGACCCGGGGCGGCACGACGCTTCCACAGGTCGTGCAATACGCCTCTGCTGACACGTGATCGCGCATCGTATGCGCGAGAATAGAGAGCGCCGCGTGGTGGTTTCCCAGCTGCACGGAGAAAGAAATGAGAACGACGGGAGCACTTCATGATTTGGTGGCCGCCCACCTTGCCCTCGACGATCGCGACCTCCAAGGCCAGCACCTTTTCCTGTGATGCGAGCCTTTCGCGTACGGGTTGCGCGTCGTACGACACCGAGCTCTGCAGGAAGAGCGCGGTGCGAATCCGCGCGCGTTTGGCGGGTGAATCGGGAGTTGTGGCAGCAAAGTAAGAAAGGAAGGGCGTTGATGAGGGGTTCGATGCATAAGATGCAGCTATTCCGAGATTGTCAGTTATTGTGATGACAAGTAGCCAAACAAGAAATTATTCCATTTATGAGAGAGAAATACCTTTAGCACGCCAAAGTTTTGAGACGGCGTCATCAGAGATGTAGGTGAGAAGCTGATCGACGCATATGAGTGCAAGCTCGCTATGCAATGTCCTATCCTGCACGACACGAACACACGTATGCGAGTAAGAACGAGATCCAATCACGACGGGAAGCTTCATGGACAACTGACAGTATTTCGCTTCTGCAGGACCAAGTATTCCAAGAACTGTATTCCTGCTTCAGGGTTTGCTTCTCGAATCTGCCGTAGCATCGCCACGTCGTCCTCTGATTTCTGGGCACGCTTCGTCGAGCCTTGTGAAGTTAGCAGCTGCACAAAGAATAAACAGAAAATAAGTGAACTGGCCGATAAAATAAAGAGTTTCCATACTACCTTGAGAGCTCGTTCAGAATCCTTCTTCGTCAACCAGATGCCCCATTGCTGCGTCAGTTGACGATTCCGCCTCTCTGCGAGAAATGTGAACATTTTCGATAAAGGATCTGGGATATCTGCGTCTGTCCACTCTTCCTCTGCTAGTCTACCATCCAGGTATAGATGGTCACCGGAATATCTTGATATGCTATACACAACAACTTACTTGGACCAGACTTCGAGCAATTTTGCATCGTCGCCTTGCTTTTGATAGATCTTACACAGGGCATTATATTGGCCTGTGGACTGTAATACGGGTTCCAATTCGGGAACGACGAGGTTCGCCGATTCGTCGATAAGCGTGTACAAGTCCGCTGTCTTCTCTCCATTCGCGAAGAGTTTCGCAAGAATGGTATCTACAATCTATTCTCCAACAGATGGCAAATGCACCAGTCAAGTTCGGCCCGCCATTAGTCCCTATAAAATTGGGGAGTAACAAAGTGCTACTCACTGAACGGATTTCCGGAGTTCCATTATCACCACGTATCTGTTTCCACTTCTTCAGGTATGTTTCAAGCATTTCAAGTGCTTCAATGCCAAGTAACCGTCGGAGCTCGGCGGTTGGAGGGGCAGAACGGGTATTTGGCGCAAGGTGCGGAGAGTAATTCCTGACTAGGTTCGCGACAACTAGATCAGTCCGGAGGAGGGGCGTGCGCAAGGACGATGCCAGTGTTCAGAATTAAGAGAAATGAACCGGAAACATAAACAGATGTCGGTGAATTTGAACGGAGAATGTGTAGTACGATGTAACGCAAACAACACTGGGAAGCAGAGTGGAAGGGTGAGTAGAGAAAAGAACATACTGATGTCATCGACCGAGTCATATAATAGCATGTGCTCCGCTACACCAGAGAACATGTCGAGCTCAACATCTGGGGAGAATAACGAGCCACGGAGGTCTGGGAAGTAGGATATTAGGATGCGTGGGTCGAGGTTGCCTTCGAAGAGGTTGTAGCCTGCATCCTCAAACCGCGTCTCGTTGAAGAATTGAAAGCCTATTCTCTGGTAAACATAACGAAGCTCATCTGCCTGTCGTTCATGATTATAAGATACCATAAACATGTGTCCACAATGTGAGACAGTTGAGGACACACCTCATCCTCATCCACCGTCAGCTTGCTTTGCAGCTTCTTCCGCTGTTGGTCCGCAAGCTCGACAACATCCTGAATTCTGTGACTCTCCAGCAAAGACTCGGCTTGTGATATAAGTGTTGCAGGAAGGAGCGATTGTACTGAATTTACACCGAGAACAAGTACACTCGAACGTGGGAAAGTAGAACGTCGAGCCATAGCGAAGGCTTCGGAATTGTCTGAGTCCTCTCCCAAGGTGTCGATGAACCAGTGACCAAACGAGCGTCTGGGACTGTTGATGTAGATGTTGGAAGTCGGTTATTACGAGGTGAGTATATTATAGCGGCACGACCGATAGTACCGTCAACGGAACTCTTGGAGTCCAGGATAGCGTGAGAAAGTTGTCGGTGGAATACTCACTGGGGGAATGGAGGTATTAAGTCTGTGAGTAAATGCGAAAATAATGATGAACAAAGACAAATTTCGGTCCGGATTTCTGCAAGAGATAAATAAGGTACAAATAGCATATTTATCATGACATGCACTTAGCATTTGCTCTGATAACCAATTTTAAAGATCCTTTGTATGTTTTTGGGTTGTTCTTTTCAAAGTAAATGGAAAAAAATCACTATTCAAGCCAGAGAATGTGTGGGCTCTGATTTGAATGGTTAGTCCTGTTTTTTTATTTCATTTGAAAGGAACAACCCAAAAACATACAAAGGATCTTTAAAATTGGTTATCAGAGCAAATGCTAAGCACATGTCATGATAAATATGCTATTTGTACCTTATTTATCTCTTGCAGAAATCTGGACCGAAATTTTGTCTTTGTTCATCATTATTTTCGCATTTACTCACAGATTTAATACCTCCATTCCCCCAGTGGAGGCTTTGGTGAGCGGGCGCAGTAGACGATGAGGACGGTTCATGTGTGCACTCGACGTCTTTCAACTTCATGAGAAGGAGTGGTGTTTGCGATACAGAAGAGATCGAAAGGATGCTGAAAGGATGCAGATTCAGAGTCTGATTTACGACTGACTTCGTTTCAGTACGCGTTCCTACGCGTTCGTCACGTGGCTCACGGCCTCATTGGCAGCATCCAACCAAAAGTTAAAACGACCATGTCAAGTCTGCATAAGAGACTCCTAGCCCTTCCTAGCCATCATCCATGTCAAGAAGACAAAAACACTGGGCCTCCGTTCAACGTACCGGAACTTTCATATGCATCGCCTCCCCTTCTATGCCTCTGTGCCCAACTCTCCCTTGGTTTTGACACTTGCCGAACAACCACATAACGCTACCGCTATGTACTGCAGCAGAGACTGTCAAGTGACATCTGGGCCATCGTGGATGGTTGTCGCCGCAGGACACGCAGCCTGACGCTGACTACGACAAATCGCGCGCCATGTGTCTCGAAAATGAAGAACCGCGTGCCTCAGCTGAATCCAAAGCTTGAGAACACTAGACTAATGCATGATAGGTATCCTGCGTCTTTTAGGGCTTGCGTGAAATGTCGATTCACAGACATGAACTAATGGGCAACTGTGAGGATTTTGCAGTGATTTTGCTTGTGAGTGTGTTTTAATGTCGTTGCCATTGGCCAAAGCTCAAGCCTGCTCAAGCTCAAGGCTAGCAATTTTTGATGACGCGTCAATGCTTACGTGTAAATGCCGCCGGACTTGGCGGCCTCAGCCTGGCCCAGGGGTGAGAACACGCTTGGCTTGAAGTGCGTTGACCTCACGAGCCTCAACAGGCCTCAACGCCCGCGGATCGAGTGGGTCAGTATCCATCGATGATTTATCATCTAAATTTTGGTCATTACATGAGAAGAGAGAAATTATAAAAGGACGCTGTATTTGCTTGTATTGATGCATCGACCCTAATCACCAGCGACTCTAACACTATCGCACTGATATCCGACTCCCAGCCATGCCTCAGAAGCTCCCTACTCGCAAAATCGGTGCTACAGATGTGAGCGCCATTGGATATGGTGCGATGGGTATCGCTATTGCGTACGGGGATGTCGGCTCTGACGAGGAGCGTTTCAAGGTTTGTCTTTGTTGAGAACTTCCCCAGCTTGCTCTCTTTATTGGACTGGTATGTACATCTCTTTCTTGTGTTGACTTGCTCTCCTTTTTGATTGTAGGTTTTGGATGCTGTGTATAAGAGCGGGTGCACAAACTGGGACACTGCAGACATATACGGTGATTCCGAAGAGCTTATCGGAAAATGGCAAGTCTCGCCTCCGCGCCATGCGTGTCTTCCTTTTTTGACGCATATATGCAGGTTCAAGCGCACTGGAAAACGCAACGAGATTTTTTTGGCCACCAAGTTCGGCTTTTACCCACCCACAGGAAAGCCGGTAGACGGCAGCCCAGAATACGCTAGAAAGTGCTTCGAGAGGTCCCTTCAACGGTTGGGCACAGACCATATTGATCTGTTCTACCTCCACAGGTGAGATGACCTCGTCTTCGTATATGTTCAACGGTTGACATGCATGGACACATGGTGTAAAGGGCAGACCCAAACGTTCCGATCGAGGTTTGCAGAGACTTTTCACCTTGTGCTTTAGAGCTCACAGGACTGAAATTGATCAACAGAAATCGGTAGCTGCTATGGCTGAGTTTGTCAAGTACGTCCCAGAAGTTAACCTTCTATGCATCCAGTGTTCTAACCACTGGGTTTGGTTCTAGGGCAGGCAAATTGAAGTACATCGGCTTATCCGAAGTATCCGAGGCTGCGCTGCGACGGGCGCATGCCGTCCACCCTATCTCAGCCCTACAAGTCGAGTACTCTCCTTTCACGCTCGACATCGAAGACCCGAAGATCGGCCTGTTGAAAGCCGCTCGAGAGCTCGGAGTCACGATCATCGCTTATTCTCCCCTCGGCCGTGGTCTACTTACTGGACGATACGTGCGTACCTAATTCTGCACACCGGAGTCGGTCGTGATTGATGCCGTCGCATGGTCTTCAGAGAAGTCCGGACGACTTTGAGGAGAATGATTTCCGCCGCACCATCCCGCGCTTCGCCAAGGAGAATTTTCCGAATATTTTGAAGCTTGTGGATGACCTCAAGCAAATTGGAGAGAAACACAGTGCGACGCCTGCACAGGTTACGCTCGCGTGGCTCCTCGGTCAAGGCGAGGATGTCATTCCGATCCCTGGGACCCAAAAGATCAAGGTGCGCATCGCAACCTTCGTCGTCCATTTGTTCCTTGTTAAATGGGGCATGCGTTTTCAGTATGTGGAAGAGAACCTGGGCGCTCTCAAGATCAAATTGACTCCAGAGGAGTTGAAGGCCATACGCGAAGCGGCAGAACGCTCAGATGCGGCTGTGGAGAGTAGATATTCATCTGAGGGTATGAACACCCTATTCATCGACACGCCGCCGCTTTGAGAGGCCATCGAGTTGGAGAAGAACCGATTTGTTGCTAAAGGGTGATATTGGGGGGCGGCGTATGAAGTTTCATGGTGTAGTATGTAAGTTGGATAGAAATCGATAAGATTGACTTTCGGAGTAGCTTTATATTCCAGGGGAGAGAAACCCCATTGAACTTACGTCCACTATAACCAGATTATATAAGGATATCCTCCCTTGATAAGGGAACATTGAACTTGGACCGTTTCTCCCAAAGCACATAACTTTAGGGAGGGCATAGTTCACATATCGTAGCGCAGCCCCGCTTGATTGCCTGAAACCTGGTAAGGATTGAATGCATCTTCGCCTCCGATGTTACAAGATTTTACTGAGGTCAATTCTGATCACTCGACAGCCGTTGGCTATTATTGGCATGGACTCAATACCAGTCGAATTGTTGTGCGATATTGTTGGCGGCATCTCTTCGCAAAGAGATCTGTTGAATGTCAGGGCAGCCAACAAGGTTTTCCATCTTTTGGCGACGCCTCGCGCATTTAGAACAGTACGAGTCAAGAATTTGATCAAGAGCGCCAATTCTTTCAAGTGTATCGTGACGTCCAAGGCCCTCATGCCTTTCATCAAGGAGGTTCGCTTCAGGGACAACTACACTGATGAAGATGGTGACATGATTGGTGGTGAGTCAACACTTCGCGATGTGTACTCTTTGGCAGCATGCATCATCTGCCATTTTGACTCGTCTATCGTGTCGATAGACTGACTTGTTCTCAATAGATCCATATGCGGCGGGCAAAGGGAACGAAGGAGATGGGGAACTCATCCTTCATACTCTAAGCTCGATACCCTCGTCCTCAATCTATATCCTGATTTTCTCGAAGAAGCCTCCTACGAGATCTTGGAGCCCTCTGATTCCCTCAAGCTTCAGCTCGCAATTTTCAAGGCATTGTCTACCAACTCTGACACGCTATCGCTGACCTCACTCACCATCAACAACTTGTTCGCATTTCACAACGAGCTGTACGACAACCCTTCCTTCCTCCAGATCTTTAGTCATCTATCCCGCCTCCATGTGACAGTGGTATCGAATACGAATACGACTATGGATGGAGGGGCACCTTTTGAAGACCCCTTTGTCGAATTCTGGGAAAAAACAATCCCGCATCTAATTCTTGCTTCCCCAGCCGCCTCACTTGCCAGCTCACTCGCCAAATCTCTGACTTCCCTCACCATTCACAGTGATCAAGATGTCGGCTTGATCCCCAGAATCTCTTTTTCTGAACTCACGTACCCCGTTCTCACGTCCCTCGCCCTCCAACATATCCTTTTTGTTGACAATAATCACGATATCAGTGCCGCTGCCGCCACTGGCGTCGAAGATTTTATTGTGCGGCACGGATCGACCCTCACCCACCTCGAGCTCAGATTCTGCAGAATTCTGATGCTGGATGATGAAGGCACGTCGAGACGTTTCTGGTCTCAAATTTGGAGCCGCTTTGCGCACGATTTGAAGGTGTTAGTGAGTCTGCACATCTCGGAGGAGATGGATGAATCATCTCGGGCTATGCTCCACGACCTGGACCGCATTCTCCGGTATGTCATATTGGACGAAGGGTTTGGATATGTGCCCATCTTCAAGCCTATGATGGATGAGGCGAAGGATGACCTGGCTCTGCAGGCATTACAGGAAGTAGTGGCTGCGAGACGTTCATCGACTTCGCGAGCGCTTTGATACTTCTAGAACAGTGACAGCTCGGATCCGTTTCTACCCTGTATTGCAGTTTCCCAGATGACTCCCTTGTCTGCTCGTGAGCAACAATTTCTACACATCATTGATACCGCTCACTGGGATATGAAACTCGTAGCTCAGTTCTTGATCAATATATTTGTGTTGCACAGAAGTTATGCTGGTGACTCGCCCCGGAAATTTGGGAATCCCACGAGTGTCCATGTCGGGTCCAATGCACCCCTTGTTCACCTACATATATCTTTAACGGGCATCGCATAAACGTGAGTTGAAAATATGACATTGTTCCTGATCAAAGAAAACGCCAACTGACAATTAGAGATCATGCAGCATTGTTTTGTGATCGACGATCAGTTGGCCGATATAATTGACGAAGACCTAGAAAGTACAATGTCTGGCGGAAAGCAACAGCAGTGCTTACTCGATTTGGAGAACAACAAGGAACAAGGAAATTCTGCAATTCATACTCAGCCAGCGTATAACGGTTCAAAAGTACGTACTGGCAGGCTGTGGAGCAGAACAGATATAAACAAGACTTGGTCGAACGAGTCCGGACCTCGAAAGTCCCCTCTGAACTGTTGGCGGCGCGGCAGTATCTGAGTCCCTTTGCAAACATTATCACATTATCATACGTGAGTGCTTTGCACAAAGAAGTATGGTACGAAACGCTCATTTCGCTGGTTCGTAGAGTTCACTATCAAGAGATCAATGGCTGGGAGCCTCATGCCGACGCGATTGCCGCTCGAATTGTTGAGGATCATCGTGAAAACTAGTCCCGAGCTGAAGGATCTCTTGAAGATGCGGTTGGTGAACAGCACTTTCTATCATTGGGCGACTCCCCTCGCATTCCGGACTGTGGCAGTCGAAAACACGACTAGGAGCATCCACAATTTCATTCACATTCTGGACTCCCCCCGCCTGAAAGTCTGCATCACAGATATCAGCTACTGTGACGTCCATTCAGATGAAAATGGAAATATGCTCATCGGTGTGTCCTTTTCAGCTCGATTGTTGCAACCGTGCATTCCCTGAACGGCGAGCACATATCGACCCAACTTGATCATATGTCCTTCAGAGGAAGATATAGCGCCTCTAGACCTTCAATCTCTGCGCCCACGGGAAGGATTCGAGGAGCTGTCCGTTATTGGTTTGCTCGGGATAGCCTTCGCTCGCCTGCACGAGCTCCCTATGCTCAGAGACGTCACAATCAACTTGAACCCCGAATACGACGAAGAATGCAGAACGGAGGATAATACTGGATACTACCCTTCTTGGCGATACCAAGAGGCAATGGTAGGTGAATTAAGGAAGACATGGCACATGCTGCGGCTGTCGTCGCTCACTATCAACAACATCCTTGCGTCGCGCGATGAAGAGGAGATCATCTGGGACTACCCACTCTTCAATGGACTATCTCATCTGCACCTCACCGTCGTCACCGACCCGAATGACCGATTTGAAGACTCGATATTTGACGATTATGGAAAATTCTGGGCAAGGACGATCCAAGGAGGACTCCATCGCCTCACTCCCGAGTTTACTTCCGCCTCCTTGAGTCCTTCACCCACCCCGCTCTCGCCTTCGCTTGTGCATGGCTTGACCTGTCTTTCGCTTCACAACGACCAATACGGCGTGATCCCCACTCTGACCTTTGCAGAGCTCACCTTCCCCAGACTCATTGCACTCTCCTTGGAATTTTTTGTCTTTGACGCCGTCATCGACACCGAGGATTTCATCGTGCGGCATGGCGCCCCTCTCACTCATCTCGAGCTCTCCTACTGCACTATTTTGATCCGCTCTCTCACACTCGAGCCCAGCCGCCTCTGGAGGCAGGTATGGACCCGTTTTGCCTTCGAGCTCGACACCCTCGTTGAATTGGGCGTGTATTGGGCAACCATGCCTCCTTCGATGTGCCACGAGTGTCATCCTTGCGATTCCAATGGACCGCTGACGGAGTGCGATTCGGTTTCGGATCACAGGACACATTACTCCCTACTGCGCAGGCGAAAGAATTACGCGGCTCAAGACAAGCACATTGCAGGAAAGGAATTAGACGAAGCGGCTCTGAAAGAGTTATATGCCGTGGTAGAGAGACGGCGTAGGTCGGCGAGATCTAACTAGTGGTCTTGGGCGAAGTGCGTTGCCGTTCATATTTTCTGCATCGCACTGTGTGCACACCTCTCATTCTCATCTACTTATCTTCCATTCAGATGGAGCATACGTCTTGAAACAGGCACCAGTCTCGACCTGCTAAAGCCAAGTCAGTGGCATAGTCTGGTGCCGAGGCCTCTGTGCGGTCTTTTGCGGATATTCTTCATGGAACGGCAATCTGTCGTGGTATTTCCTTTAATTATTCTCCCCTGTATCTAATGCATATTGGATCATGCTCAGAATAAGCATGTCGGCTATGAGTGCCTCATGTGCTCAATCAGTATTTCTACTGTTTTCTTAAAGAATGCATCCTCATCACGTTCGGAACCTCGAAGAAGGACTCATCTAAATCCCAGGATAGTCTGAGAGAAATAGGACTTCCACTTCCATTGACGCTATGTATCACAACCTCGAATAATGGGCTACTTATCGCATACCCAACCGGGTGGACGAATGTGCACCCGCGGCCCAACTGCATTTGGAATAGCGGGGGCAATTATTCGCGATAGGCCCGACTGAGTAACAACTGTTAACGGATATCATGCAGCGTCATTGAAGATGCGGTTAGGCAGTGATTAATGACGGCCTCGAGAGCACAATAAGGCCCTCAGACAACGCACGGGATATTCGCAAGATTATTGGATTTGTGGAACAAGACTCGGAGGGAACAAGCGTAAGGTGGTCCGTCAATTTCATACTCAGCGAGCGCATCGATATAAAAAGAGCGCCGGCAAGCCGCTTTCTACCTTTCCATCGGATAGCGCCACACGACTCACTAGTTGATTGAGCTCCTCAACAGCATTTGGCATCGTACAATCAAGTACCGTGGGTGAGAGATACGCTTATGCTGAGGCATCGTAGTAGTACTGACTTTTCAGCGTTCCCATGATGATTTAGCAGCTGGGAGCGCTCATGCCAAAGCAACTACCACTCGAATTGTTGAAGTCCATCGTGGAATGTATACCTTCACTCGTGGATCTATTAAAGATCCGGTTGGTGAACAGCACTTTCTATGATCTGGCAACCCCCCTCGCGTTCCGGGCTGTTACCGTCCAAAACACGACCAGAAGCGTCAACAACTTTGATCGCGTCTTGAAGTCCGCAAGCCTTAAAGTCTGCATCAAGAAGATCAGCTATTGTGACGTCTTTTCAGATGAAGACGGATGTATGCTCACCGGTACGCCCTTTTCAACTTCGACAATGCATTCGCTAAATGACGAGCATGGCACTCTATATTCATCATACGTTCTCCAGAAGAAGATGTGGCCCCCCTAGATCTCCAATCATTGCGGCCCCGGCAGGGGAAGGAAGAGTATTACATCATGTGGACGCTTCAACAAACCTTCTCCCGCCTGCGTGAGCTGCCTGCGCTCAGGGAGGTCATCTTGAACTTCAATCCCGTATTCGACGAGGAAGCGCAAGACGAAGATCGCTGTGCATATTACCCTTCTTGGCGTTACCAAGAGGCTACTATAGGCGAGCTATGGAAGATATGGCGCGCGTTGCGGCTGTCATCACTCACCATCCACAACCTTCTCGGGTGGCGCGACCGTGATACTGAGTGGGATAGCTACCCTCTCTTCGATGGTCTATCCCATCTGCATCTCAGTGTCGTCTCTAGCCCCCGCATCGGAATGTACCTCGAAGATTTCTTTGTCCAATTATGGAAGAGGACAATTCAAGACGGACTCCATCGTCTCGTGCCCGAGTTCACCTCGACCCGATCTTCGCCCCCGCCACTATCATCTTCCCTCTCGCGGGGCTTGACCAGCCTCACATTACACAGCGACCAACTCGTCGGCATCGTCCCCGCACTGTCCTTTGCCGGGTTGACGTTCCCCGGACTCACTCAGCTCTCCCTCAAGTTGATCTTTTTCGACGAACGCACTGGCACCGAGGACTTCATCATGCGGCACCATTCCACCCTCACGAAGCTCGAACTCCTCAACTGCAGCATCTTCATCAGCGTTATCGAGCAAGGGCCAGCTCGCTCGTGGTCGCAGGTATGGTCTCGCTTCGCCAATGGGCTCGACGCGCTCGTCTACCTGCATGTCCAGCGAACCATCCCTAAGGGCGCCTGTGACCACCAGCATCAATCCGATAGCAGTGACTCGGATTCGGACTCGGACGCGGACTCGGACTCAGATTCTAATCCGGATTCCAACTCTCACTCCCACTGCTTTCACTCCCATTCTCACTCCCACTGCTCTCACTCTCATTCTCATCCCCACTGTCACTTTCCCTCTCCGCACTCGGACTCGGATGCACACGCGGAGCAGCCTGGGCCCGCGCCTGCTTACCACCTCCATATCCTAACAATGGGTTACATGCTTAACCCCCACATAGTAAGTGATGCAGAGGGGGATGTTGCATTAGAAGACTTGTGTGCTGCCGTGACGAGGAGGGGTGGTTGGGCAGCATCAGATTAATGGTCTTGTATCAAGTGTGTTGTCTTTCATGATTCATCTTCCCGTGCTTACGCCCTCCATTGCCATTTACTCATCGTCTACTCTACTCAGATCGTGCATACACGACTTTGGAACAACGGGAAATGGCCACAAGATGGTATTTCGCGAGCCATAAGG